>JAUTBT010048491.1:0-16214 GCA_032361225.1 Lepetodrilus schrolli | reverse complement strand
GTGTGTGTGTGTGTGTGTGTGTGTGTGTGTGTGTGTGTGTGTGTGTGTGTGTGTGTGTGTGTGTGTATATATATTTAGTTGAACACAACACCGCAAACAGCGACTCGTCATATCAACGAACCAAATTATTTCATTATGTTCATTAACCCTCTCCATGCGGAAGGCAACCGGAGATGCCTTAAAGAGCAGTGTCTGTGCCTAATCCAGCAGAGAGATAGGGTAAAAGGACATCCCAGTCTGCAATGCTTGGCAAAAATGACGTTTCGATAAATTGTTATTATTACGTCGAACGTTGGAACAGTCAGTATGTGGATGACGTCGAAACAACGTTGAAACAATGGCAATACAACGTGAGGTTGCTATCTAGGCTTCTTACACCTATACATCAATATTATTCCGTAGTAGGCGTAGGGCCTACTTTTCATATTCTATAATAATTTGAATTGATATTAATTATGTCAACATTCTCATATGATATAAATCATCTCATATTTATTGCAGTGTTAAAAGTCTGCAGTGATAAATAACAGGCCTTGTCGTAACATTTCCATCAAACTGATCATCCAGCTGTTAATATCTCCGTTTTTAACGCAGGCCTACTAGAATAAAAATGCGGATATACGATGCTCCCTTTTATATTAAAACTCGTATACATGTAATTTAAAAAGTGATTTGATTTCTCGAGCATAATTTAATTGATGGATAATACGTGTATACTTCTTCTTATTTTTCTTTATAGTGTTATCATCATCATCATCATCATCATCATTATTATTATTATTGTTTATACACGCACAGGTGAACATGGTTATTCTGGCAATCGTGGTTAGGATCGTCATCTTGTCGTCCAAACTCGAAAAACACGGGGAGTATGACCACATCAAGTGCGTACCAATATAATCTCAAAAGTCATGTCAATGTTACTTGTCTGAATGTCAGTATACCTGCTGTACATAAGATGTATTCGTACATCTATACTTTACTGTAAATGCATAAAGCAACATTGTACATAATTGGGCTTTAAGAATGAAAGTATACAGCAGAAACCACCAATTCCAAAGCAATCGACAAAGCATGAATTCGACACGATTGCTAGCTGCAGTTCTGTAACTAAAAAGTGCCCCGTTTACTATTTTTCTATCTATATGGCATCCTTTAGCTACAGAGGACTGCAGTAATATGCATCAACAAAAGTACGCACCAGATCTCAATGCGCTGAGTTAATCACTACGTGTGGCATAAATACATGGGGCAATGGATTCACTAACCATTATACTTCATGTCTGCACGCTTATTTTCGAAGGAAAGTTTTGTTGTCACTTTTATTATTATAGTATTTTATTAAATTCGTCACCGATCGCGCTCATAAACCGACGCCATATAAAAATAGCGCGATCGGTGACGAATCCTCTGTAGCTAAAGGGTGCCATATAAATAGCAAAATAGTAAACGGGGCACTTTTTAGCCACAGAACTGCAGCTGCACGATTTCATGTATACCTGCTATATAGTCAGTATGCAATAATACAATAAACAGATAAAGAGAGAAACCAATAAGCCGGAATTATTATAAATCCTGTAAATATATGGCACAAATATAACTACAGCAGGCTCGGAAATGAACGATGCATAAATGAAACTAAATAATTGCTCTCAATGTGTGAGATAACATAATTGTAGTTTTGAGAAATCCATTGTTCGTTTCCGTAGCAGGTGTAATAGAATATGTATTTAAGTACAATTAATAGAGATGGAACATAGAGGGCCGTGCGGGTGCGGGGATCGGGGGTAGGGTAGGGGAAGAGTATGATACTGACGTGTGGGCGGGACTAGCGTATACGTGGGATGTTCAAAATCAGTGATCATAGTAATTAATTACATCAGAAGATAGATTACGCTGTTGGCTGTGATTTCAGCTCTTGTAAGCCAACAACCTATAAATATTTACTGTCGGCACAAGGCGGTAGTGTTCAATGCTGAAGTGTGCTCAGTTTACGCCCTTCAATCGTCCAAGGGCCTAATCATGCCCAGCTGCCCTGGGGGCAAAGTCCTCTACTCCAAGCTTCCAACAATGGGCTAAACATAGATTCATTGGTCTCAACTGACGTCAGTTGATGGATTTTGGCATCACTGCGTTACCGTAGATTGATCCGTGAACCGATCGTAATCATCATTGACAAACCACCTCCTCCTTATACATACCATCCAATGTGTTCTCCTTTCTGATGTCCCGGTCTCCAAATACGAGCCAACACCCGTATCGATAATACTTACGTCACCATGCATTTCATGTTTTGAACTAAGTGTTATGTATGACTACCCCTTTATTCACAGTATTATCATCCGGTTCCCAGTGCTTTCAACAAACTATTAATATATTGCCTTCCCTTTGTAAATGGAAATATATAATTTGAATACTACTTTACTTTTATTTATTTATATTCGATATTCTTACATGTTGTATACAGTTGATCATGAGGCAAATCTTATTTCTACAATATTTTGGATTTCATCGAACACTTTTCTTTCACGCCCTCTGGTGGCCAGAGCCGGAATCAAGGGGGCGTTGGTGTTACTTCCCCTCCTAGGTCTCACGTGGATCTTCGGATTGGCGGCTGTCAACCAGAACCTCGTCATCTTCCAGTACCTCTTCTCCATCTTCAACTCGCTGCAGGTCAGTGGAGGAACGACGTGCAAGCAAATCAGTAACTCACGGGTACCCACGTATCATATTTATTGGTTGCAAACATTCGTGGTGTTTCCATTTAGAGTGGTTTGATACGTGGACCGAAAAGAGCTTTAGTAAAACAACCAATTAAATGAATAGCTACGTGTTGGGAATATATTTGTCATTAAATTGTTATGTATTGGATAATATTCTATTTTAACTGAAGATAGAATCACTGATTCCGTTAAAAGCAAAGATAAAACGTATTACTTTTATTTCGTCCTCTCTATTAAAACGACATCATATCTCAGCGACGATTCTACATGTAACTCTTTATAGTCACTTGAATATAATACTTTCCTTACTTACAGGGTTTCTTCATATTCCTGTTTTACTGTGCGTTCAATTCTGAGGTAAGTGTGTGTGTGTGTGTGTGTTTGTGTGTGCGCGCGCGTGTGTGTTGTTTGTGTGCGCGCGTGTGTGTGTATGTGTGAGTGTATGTGTGAGTGTATGTATGTGTATGTGTTTGTGTGCGCGCGTGTGTGCATGTGTGTGTGTATGTGTGATGTCACTATCTTCTATGTCTGAAACTGGCCACTCAAAGTAGCAGAATACATACTGTTTTAATCAGTCATCTGTGTTAGTGATACTGTGACACATATACGTATTATTTGTACATACTCGGTACCACTGAACTGTATAACAAGCGCACAGTTGAATTCTAAGCGTTTCCGGTGTATGTATGCAGGTACGACACGCCCTGAGGAGACTGCGAGAGAAGCGATCACTTCAGAAAGAACTCTCCATTTCCGGTGGCTCAAACAGCCCAATAATAAAGGTATATGCTACTGTACGTTTGATGTACTCCAAGTAATCTTCTTCCATCCCATCTGTGTGTGTGTGTGCGCGTGTGCGTGCGTGTGTGTGTGTGCGTGTGTGTTTGTGTGTGCGTGTGTGTGTGTGTGTACACAGGTGTACACATACATCGTACAGGTATAGGCTATATATTAGTATCGATTACATATATGTATTCAATGTTGTTTAGATGAATATATACATACGTGATATATTGTAAGGTATAGACTACTAGTATACATATTATGATATAATACATTGTGCACTAGGTATCATATAACACGTGCTGATAGTCTGGTTGTATGAATGTAATTATTGACTTATTACGAAAAGGCACTTATATCTGTTGATTCCACATAGTATTTGTTGTCAGGCATCTGAAGCATGGGCCCTGAGAACAGAGACTGGTTACCATCACTACCTCTCAAACCAGGTGGCGCCTCTTGCTACCATGACAACCACAACTGCATCCACTCAACTCGGGAGTCTGTCAAGTTCTAAAGGTGTGTGCCATCGTGGCGCGTCATTTCTAACAAATATCGGCCGAGATCACATATATATGTAGTGTCTGTAGTAGGCCGAGATCACATATATATGTAGTGTCTGTAGTAGGCCGAGATCACAAATATGTGTAGTGTCTGTAGTAGGCCGAGATCACATATATATGTAGTGTTTGTCATGACAGGAGTACAATTATGTTATTATCTATTTTGTAATGCTCTTATTTTGGGCATACCAAGTAAACATTGTGGTCACTTGTTCAACATGTTATCTATTATTCAGAAGACAAAAGAACTAGTTTATCTAACTTGCCTAACCATTTTGTCTCACAAACCTCTTAGTCACATTGTCAATATTTTTTAACAACGATGGACATTTTTATATGCTTCAAATTAAAGCTTTTATTTTTCACCCGTATATAGCTTACTTGATTTTAACTGTAGAAATCTTGAAAGCGACTTAAAACCCCTATCCCAAAAAAATTATTTTAAAATGTAGTGTCCCCATTTCGGGGTAGACTAGATTTCGTACTACTTACTAAAACGCTGCTTCCGCTTCCAAAACTCAAAGTATCGCACCACCTGTCGGATATATTTGACGTCTGAGACTTATCCCGTTATATCGCGCAAAACGTAATGTAAACAAATAAATAATTGCATGCTCTTAAAAATATGACAGATCGTCTGCCCGTAGGCATGTTTAGCATCATAAAGCACGTGTACTCAATGGAATGTTTCTTCTTGACGATTTCAAAATATACTGGATCTCGTTTGGGCCATTTTTTATATCTTTTGTCAATTTTACAAACGAAATTTCATCATAACATTTCTCATTAAAATAACAATTGTAACTTGGGGTTTAGAGCCGCTTTCAAGATTATTTCACATATCACGGCTTGTCAGTTTAAGACCAAGGATTGTCTTACAATTGTAATATTTTTAATAGACTAAATTTAATATTCAAGATATTTAAGTATTAATTTCGCCATTTTCGTAATTTTACAGATTGCATCTCGTACTTATGTTAATATTTCTATTTAAGGGAAATTAACATTATTTGAACTATTTTGTGGTTTATTTGTGCTTCGGATTATTGCCAAACAGTTTCTAAAAATCTTCGAATTTTCTTCCAACTTGATCTCCGTAAACAGACATTTTTTTTCGTTTACGACGGAAACGGCTATACGCCAGGGTCGTGGCTACCGAAGTGATGACTTCGCATAGGGCGGTGTATTGTCAAATGTAATGTCTTTTGTGATAAAAGAACGAAGAAGTGGGTGTTCTTTATGTTTAACATTAGAATTTCGATACAATCGTCAATAGATCGCACGTAGCTCGCTTCGAACTTTAATACCACGAAAACCGGTCCCTCAATGGTATATCCGTGATACTCTTAATTCGGCCTGCCCATGAGCGATGCCTATCGGGTGTGTATGGAGAATCGTTAATGCGACTCTCGCAAAGGTGTGTTGCAATCTTTGGATCTGGAATATATTAATACACATATACACTGTTTAAAGTCATCTATTAACATATCAGTAAGTGATAAAGCAAGTTAAAACGAGCCACTCGCGAAGCTTAATAACTATCCTCATTAAATCAGCTGGGTAACGCATGGCCTCGGTAGCGCAGTAGGCAGCGCGTCAGTCTCATAATCAAGTTGAACTTCTCAGAGATATCTGAAGGTCGTGAGTTCGATCCTCACCCGGGGCATTTCTTTTTCCATATTTCTTAAAAATATAATTCCATATATTATATTTCTGCCTAAATGTATTTCAACTATTACACCTATTTCAACATGAAACAGTATTTAAACATTGTAATGCACTGCTAATTGCACATGAAGATGTTTGACTGACATATCATGCCTACTTGTTCATACATACCTAATGATGATGAACTTCGTTGGTCAGATGAGTTGGACAGTGAAGAGCTTGAAGGAAGAGAGAAAGGGGACGTGACTCTGATGTACATTTGAACCATGATCCAGGGGCAAGTAGACTGTCTTCACGTGATCATAACATCCAATACCCGTATGCATGAATATATGGTTCGGTGTAGGCCCGGGACACTGACACTAGGTGTGAAACATACACACGAAAATCCCCGGACGCCGACATCCTTTTTTTTAGTTTGATACATACACCTTGAGTCGGCGTCCCAGGCCTAAACCGTATGGTTCATGTGCTTTACTGGTTGATGTCTTTTGCCCCTTTGACAGCGTGCTATCTTCTTCCTTAACTTTCTCATTATCTATTAACTTTCCACTAATCTGTAAACTACTTAGTCTCGTAGGTCTACAACGTGCAATGAACCCATGCTATAAATATAAATATTTTCACTAGTGCAAAAACACAGTAGATATTTATCATTGTATTCATACGCGACATCAAAGTCTTTTTGGACCTATTTTATATCTTCTTCTTGGTACTAATTTTGACGAATATAAAGTTAAAAGATTTTTTTTCTATTAAATATGCAAACAAATTTATTGATACATGTATTTACACATTTATTTGGAACTATATTTTGTCCGCGTGCTTTAACCCAAGACATTTGCCTATATACGGTGTTTGTGAAATCGATAGTACAATAGTCTACAGTTATGTGATAAATAGAATCTCATATTCGTGTTCATATATTACTGAATTTATTAGTAACTCGTTAGCAAAAATGATATTATGCTCGGCAGAACCTCGCATAATATCAGTTTTGCCAACTCGTTTAATAAATTCAGTATTATATGACCACTGATGCGAGATCTATTATATATAGTGTATTCCATGTCTAAAAGAAAAGAAAAAATAGACCCTGTATACATGTGCACTAAAGACAATCATTTACTGACATGATTCAAAAACATTCGGCACATTCAAATACGAGTGATGTACAGACTGCATACGATAGAAGCTATTATATACAGTAGTATAGCGATACTCCAGGCATGTAACGTAGCTATACTAACAGTGATACGCATATGCTTGTTAAATCTACTTCCTTGGTAAATTTGGAAAATGAATATCCATGCCGACGCTGTAGGCTAATATGAATATTCAGTACATATGACCTGACATCAAATACTTTATTTCATAAAGAACCTATTGATCACTTGATAAATATATCGAATATTAATATATTTCGAAAATTCTACTTTGTTGTTGTTTATAAATGCTTTGTGTTGAATATGCTTCATGCATGTTTTACTATGTTTAAATTTACTGCACTTGATGATATCCATGGTCTGGTATGGACTACACTGAGTTTTTGGTTTCACTGTTATTTTTGAAACTGTACTCGAAATATTGAAAGTAAAGCATGGTGTTCTCAGGAGGCTTTAAAAATCCTCTTATGTTGTCTTAATGGACATATTTCCGATCTGCTTGGCCGGCTTTATTTGATCAAATTTATCCCAGATCATGTATTAATACATTATTTATGTAATCTAGCCTGCTTTACTCACTCCGTCACCTAAGTGGATGGTGCGAGTGTAATTATCCTTATTATAGCAACAATGGGTCCAGTTCTGTGATGTGCGTGATTTCATTCCAACGCTTCACCTGTCCTATACACTTACTGACCGTCTCTCGTCTTAGTATATAGTACGAACCGCACAGTACCATCCTACCACGCTGTAGTAGTGCCGTGTACACTATTTACAGTAAGACACGATAGGTAAATCCCAGTTCCACCGTAAAATCTTCTCAGACTCATGTTTATTTTCAGGGCGCCATTTCGTGAAACTCTCGTATCAGCTACATCTCGTATCCTAGATAGCATAACCCTCTATAGTTAGAAGTCTTGTATATTAGGAAAGGAGGCCAGTTAGAGATACAAGAGCTTCATGAAGGGGTGCCCAAGTTATTCCATCTGTCTCGGGGTGCAATGACGTGCTTCTAGGGTACCAGTAGTTCTTTGATCTCGCGGCCGCATGAATTTGATAGGAAGAAACCCTAATACTACGTGTTACGATACCCACGAAACACAACTGGTTTTCATGGTTTAATGAATGGGTATAACTACAAATAACGTCCACCCCTGTACGTGAAACTGGTCTCCACCGTGAAGATTCAATTTTGAACCTTGCGGTCTGCGTGCCGATGTCATAGATGAGAGTCTAGTATAGCTAGCGCGGCAATAACAAAAACACAGGGGACAACATGTTCTTGTCCCATCTTATACCTAGACCACATGAGTGAAGCTTCTCTGAGTTCTACCCTTCGCTGGGGGAGATGGTTCTTGCCCATGAATGTACTGTCTTCATTGATGTTACAAGCACAATTTATTAGATATAGTTATATATGATCCTTTAAAAACACACCCCGCCAATGGTAACAACGGGTGTATATGTTATTTGGCACAAACAAGTTACCATAGAGCTATTAATTGTGAAATTGCATATTTCTGTCTTGGTCAATTAGAGATGATCCTCGGACACACATTGCCGGTGCCTCCTTACAGAGACGGAACGTGTAGGAATAATCACGGAGTCCGGGTCTAGAGGATGTACACAAGGACGACGGGAGGCTTCCGGTCTGATCACGTGGTCAGGGCATCGTGGTCAACAGAATCACTGTACATGGCTGTCAGACTATATCCTGTAGACGTTTTGTCTAATCAATTCGCATATACAGAATCTAAAAGGCAGATCGCTATGTAAAGTAATCTTCTGTTCTCGGGGGAGTAGTGTGCACAATGTATCCATATATAGGATTTACATGACGCTGCGTTCATTGACATGGAATGACGTTTCACAATATGTACGAGTACGTTCTTGCTTGTCGGTAATCTGCCGATACGTATAAGCATTAAATATTAAAATTAATATCCTTTTAGCTTTAATTCTACTAGTCATTTATTTCTACGCGAAGCAGGATTAAATAACCGATGTTATCCATGAGAGTATTGCATACCGCCCAGCCCAAGCGACTCGTATGCATGGCGTATCAAATACGAGCTGTTCCGTGAAATTTGATATTTCAATCACAAACATATAGGGTATGATAACATAACTGATGAATGGCAAAATAATGTATGGTACTCGTACGGTACAACCTGGGTGGTTAGAGAATGCGATGACCAGTTATATTGTATGAAATTACCATTTACTGAATGGAGTGGAACCACACGCAAGATGACGCTGTCAACATACTAGTAGGCTTACATGTATCCCAGTAAATAACTGCCACGCTATTTCTTCATGTATCTCTACGAGGTTTTGTGGCACTTAATCTAGCCCTGGTCTAAGACCACAGGGTAACATGAAATGCCAAAATGGCCACTTAATCCTGATTACTTGTTGCAAGAAGACTTATGAACGCCGATGCTGATTAGTGTTTGAATGGAGCCACGCCGATTTCATCACGATTATTTGAAAGAAGACATACCAATTCGTATCCAGATTACTGTAATAGGCATAGCCCGGAACTGTTATAGTTTTATTACCGGTTAGAAAGTTCGTATAACTATTGGTAGAGGAACTGCCGACGGACATTGTGGTCCTGATTTATTTTTCAGTACTCAACAAAATTGATTTCTTAATTATGCATTTTAGATGGAAATGCATATCCGTTATTAAAAATATACCGTTGCCTTCTATGATGATATCTTGAAATTAAATACATTAATCTGGTCATGAACCGTTACTTTCAAGAACACCCCAGGGCCGAATATTATATTCTCTATTTGAAGTAAATCTGTTTCTAATCTTGTTACTCAGGAACCCCTCCCCAGTATGGGTAATTGATCTGTTTGCTTTCATAATTATCTAGATTCGGTTTCATGATATAGGCAAAGATGATGAATGGCACAGCAAACCACGATACGTCAGATTCAAGTTCTGAGTCTTCGTACTGGGACTTTCTGCATTTATTTTAACACTGTAAATGTGACTGTGGCTTTATTTGGAGCTTGTTGTTATTGTTGCTGTTGCTATATTTTATATCAAACTAGGGTGGTACCCTCGGCGTGTTTCTAGGACGATTGAATGTAAAATCATTAATAGAACATATTAGAATTTCCATTGTGGCGGGTATTCAACTGGTTCATTATTCTCAGACATTTCCATGAAAACAGTAACTAAAACGTGTTCGAAGTATTCATGTTTTGTTGAAACTGTATCATCAACAGCAGTCTTTCCACATCTTCATTTAATCGTACTGTAGTTACTCGTAAAGCACAGGACACCGAAAACAAAACGGAAGTTTGCATATTCACTGTACATGCATTAAATTGAAAGTAATTTTCTTTTCTTTGAATGATATTTATTCTCATCTCTGTACAACAATGTTTCTGAATTCTTAAAACTTCAAACTATTTTGTTTTGCTGATAAATCTTCTCCATCAATTGGCTGGACTTGGCTAGTAATACATATACACTCTGTCTATCATATTGGAGAGGCTCGGCTATTGATAACTACACGTGTCCGTCAATTGACGGGGCTCGGCTATTGATAACTACACGTGTCCATCAATTGACGGGGCTCGACTATTGATAAGTACACATGTCCATCAATTGACGAAGCTCGGCTATTGATAAGTACACGAGTACATCAATTAACGGGACTCGGCTATTGATAATTTTACGTGTCCATCAATTGACGTTGTTCGGCTATTGGTAAGTACACGTCTCCATCAATTGACGGGGCTCGACTATTGATAAGCACACGTCTCCATCAATTGACGGGGCTCGACTATTGATAAGCACACGTGTCCATCAATTGACGAGGCTCGGCTATTGATAAATGCACTTGTTAATACAGAATATACGTTTATAGACCGGAACGCAAGCAAAAATAGAACTTTGCTTGAAAATAATTCATGAATTTAATATATAGATGATCTATGGTTGTATGCGTCTACAAATACTATGGTTATCAGTTTAACAAAGACACAACTCTCATTGTCCTTGGTGTTTCTTAATGAAGAAGCGGCAGAAGTATAGACGCGTACTGTCCCGAGTGGCGAGGTATAATAACCGAACATAATGAAAGCGATTCCATATTTCCTCGTTATCGCTGACGTCATTTTATCGTGTCAAGGGGAACACACCTTTTGCCGCATATCTTTTCGGAATCTTCAATCTCTGGATGTCAAGCATTCAGAACCACTTAGCGTTCTGCATTATCCTGATGTGTACCCCTTGATACACGTGTGACGTCATCCTGATTCATATATATATATATATATATATACTTGATGAGGTGACGTCATTTTGATTCACAAAGATGAAAAGTAACTCGATGATATGCAGTTGGAATGAAGCCTCCATTACCCAAGTGCAAAGGAAGGGCGAGAACGCTGCAATTAACAGTGACAACACTTCCTCCACGTCATACTTCATCAGCATCTGCAATTAAAGTCAGCATAATAATATAATGATGAATACACAGCATAATAATATAATGATGAATACACAGCATAATAATATAATGATGAATACACACGAACACATACACTAGCCACAGTTCAAATGTAAATTTAGTTGACAATTATATATGTTTTGCTTCACAAATAAATAATGTGTAATTGAATAGGCTAGTTCGAGATTATTCCCATAGATATAATTCGTGAACATGAATATAGGCTATACAGACGACTAGTACCTCGTTCATCATGTATATCCACGATTGCTCAAACAATGGTCATGATAGAATATGTTATTGTTCTTGCTTTTGGATTCACTTCGGCCTGTTTTGCTTAAGAATGTTGGTGTAATTCTACATTAAGAGGTGAGAACAATGTAGTTTGCAGGTGTATCTATGCGTTTATTCCAATGAAAGATAATGTCTAACACTAAACATTCTACTTCAGGACCGTCGAGTATTGGAATGGGACAAGGTGACACACTATATACCGTGATTACTTCATGGTCTGAAGCCGTACTCAAGTAACTCGCTACCATCGTCAGTACAAAGCCAAACAGTGGACTCTTCGTCAACACACCTGCCTAATGTGCCATTAAGAACAGAGGAACACAGTATCGTTCAGATAAATAATTCACTGAGTCTCTGCCGTTCGTTCTTAGAACATTCCCACCATCGTTTTAGTTGAGACCCGAACCGCACAACATATTCTATACGGCGGAGATCCACAGGCGTCATCCAACACGCAGGATCATTGATTTCTAAAACAGAAGGCGACGAAATTACGGTGAACAACAAACACCGTGATACGACAGTGAATTATTGACCACCTCCATTCAGAGTCTCGTATTTGAAAGTGATGTGGAATAGGATAATGGCGAGTCCAACTTCTCTCTTGAGAAGTACGCTTAGGTGGATCATGCTTCCCCAGGGCGACTCTGGAGGGATATCTTTTGTGGACGATGTTTAGTACCGTTGGAATTTGATAACTACATGTACGCTCTGGTTATCCTAGAATATCGGGTTGGTTACGGCAGGTTGTTTTGGACATTCATTCAAGCATGTACCGGGTTAGTGGGTGCAATGTAAGGTTACAAAGTTTAATAAACAGGTCCCAGAGCGAGCCTGTTGCTACTGGCGTCATCACCAATGTAGATAATGAATGGCAATAGTTAGCATTGTGTTCATGTCGAGGTGTGGTATTCAAAAAATATTGTAAATAAAATATGCTTAAATTAATTCCTACCACGAATCGCATTTCACCTTAAAGCAGACGTCTAGATGATTTTAAAGTATGATATGAATGTACCTCAAAATCTATGGGAATACCTCATACACGTAAAAGCAAATTGTTGAATAATTCAACTATAGCAAACTCTACAACAAATACCATAACAAATTCAATGACCATTGCTATTTTATAATCTCCACTTTAGCAATTACTATAACAACATTGAAAAAAAAAACACAAGAAAAAAACACTACCATACCTTAACAAACATTATAACAAAATAAAAATTACAGTAACAAACACAAAACGTATACATGTGAACCGTATAGCTTGTCACTTTACCACAGGACGGTGGTGAACAGGAGAACGTCGGAAATGTAATTACAACATTTGCGGAAATTGCAGCAGGTTTCAACTCGAGATCTGTCTAACGAATTACCACTGTGCTGATACACTGTTCCCTGAGTTTCCAGAGTCATCTTGACTACCATGCAGTGCCATTAAGTCACAGAACATTGATAGAACGTCTCCATGCTATTTAGACTTGTATTTCAGGCATTTTCAGGTAGAAGCAGGTAAACTCATTTACTAGACTGATTTGGGTATGCTGAATCCGATTACGGTGGTTACCAAGTTGATTTGTCCTATTTATCTAAAAAAAAAATCAATAAAATACAAAATTGCCTCATTTAGTTTAAAGGTATATCCTACCGAATAGTGCGGTGCCTAAACATATACCAAAGTTTTGACACAATTGTTTCTCTGGCAGCAAGATATTTCATGAAGGTTCTCAATACAGTTCATACTTATATTCTACAGAGTGTCACCTATCAATTAAGACCAATATTATGTTCATATAATGATTAGTCACGGGGTTATACTAATTTGAAAATGGCGGGGGTTAATCTAAAAAATACTAATTTGACGACTTATGATGCGTAAAATATGTTCTACAAGCTACTTTTTTTCCAGACGTATTGGAATTTTAATATACTGAATTGTATGAGTGTCATCTATCTGTTAACACAATACAGTTCTTAGTTATGTTCAACAAAGTGTAAGCTATCTTTTTAACAATAGCATCGCGTTAATATCTTGATTAGTCACTGAGGTATAGTTTGAACATGGTGGGGGTATATCTCAAAATGTATATAAGATATTAACACGATGTTAGTGTTAAAAGATAGCTTACACTTTGTAGAACATAACTAAGAACTATTTTGAACCTTTTCATTACAGATATTATGAATATTGTTGAGATGCACCCCTACCATGTTCCAACTAGCATACATCAGCAACTAATCACGACATGAACACGATATTGGTGTTAACAGATAGATGACAGTTTGTAGAATATAATTAAGATATCTAATGAAATTTATGATGGCATAAGTTGTTAGACAATTAGTAGTTAGTATTTTAATTAGGTTGTAAAATGCTATGTTGACACTTTGGTCGTTGTTAAATATGTATTAGCTACTATAAACAGATCGTCATTAAGTAGATATTGGTCGATAACTATGCCATATAGATTACTATGATATAATAATACAATTTGGTATGTCATAGTTAAAATAGTTCTGAAAGAGATCTTGCAGAACTTAGTTTTCGCAGACTTCTCGTCAAATTGGTATTTTTTAGATGACTCCCATCATGTTCAAAAGTACCAGAACTCAGTGACTATTATGGTATGAACAAGATTTTGGTGTATTGTAGAATATTATTCAGAACTGTTTTGTGACTTTTCTTGATACAATTTGTTATATTATTGGAAATATGCTGGGTTTTTTTTCTCTCCATATCTTAAAATGCTACTGCTAGTCCTAACATGGCATCATGGCAAATTTAAGGTAATAATTTAATGTTTATACCTAACAATTAAGACGATTTCTGTTAGTTTAGCAGCGATTTCTTATTTTTTTGGTTGCTGATTAGTAGGTCAATTACTCAAAATTCAGCCTTGTAACCACCTTAATCGGATTCAGCTTTGTAACCATCTTAATCGCATTCAGCATACCCAAAGTAGTCTGGTATACGTGGTTACGAGCTTCTACCCGGTCTGGAGGGATCTGGAAACACATTTCTACACTATTGGAACACGAGGAAATATTGCAATGTCGTGGTTGTGCTCTTTGATTACAGACTTATCCTTCCCTACTGTAGAACATTCGGTATTTAGAGTCCTATACATACTCAATGTGAACAAAACATTTTGATAACATTTTGATCACAAAGTCGCTACTAGATAAATTGGTTCAAACGTGAATGTTGTGGGGCCAAGTCCACATTAGAAATCGGGTCTGCATGCTTTGATCATTGAACCCATAACAGCCACTACATCGTAGAAGGAAAACCCAAAACGCTGTACACATTTCTGTGGAGAAATACACACCACACTCAACATGCATAGCAGATAACACCTCAGTGACAGCAGGGTACCATTTCATGAAGCTCAACGAGTAACCAACGAGAAAGACATACAGCCATGTTCCCGAAGCTATTGGATACATAACGACATAGTTTTAACCTTCGTGGAGGAAAGAAAGCCTTAAATATGTTGTTAGGTATCCGATAGGTTCGTGAAGATGGACCCCGAGGGCTATGGAATTGTCGTAGTAGAAAGGATGCCCAGTATACAACAAGAGTAACGGAAATATCATAACATATTAGACACCATAGAATTACCTGAATAATCTGACATTAGAGGTCGCCAGCAATTCCCTGCAGCTTGCTGAGCCAGTTAGAGTACAACGCTCGCTTTCTTCCTCGGCACCCGTCGTATGCATTGCAAAACAGTCTCTTTCTTATCTCGTTGGGCAACCGCATCACCTTTTGTGCCATTGCTTTCCTGGGAATCTCAGAACGTCTTGGTCCGCTACAACCCGGATGGTTACATAATGGCCGCTTGAGCAGCACTGGCGGATGCTGGCGACGCCTGCCCCGGAACCTTCCTCCACATCCGGTAAAGCCGTTACAGAACACACGCTTGGTCCTGGGGTCCTGGTCCTCGAGTCTGGGCAGCCTGCTGTCCTGCTCTGTGGACAGGCGGTCCAGCATGACGGCCCACATCCGGGGCACTAGGAGCCGTTCCTGAAGGCGGATCTCGTCTGGAGGGAGGGAGTGTGGTGCGACTAGACCAGGCTCGGATAGTTTGCTCTGTCGGAAAGAAATCAGCGGTTGTGTAAGCTACAGTTACCATACTAGGTACCAAATATGTGTACATTTGTGTTGTGGCTCCAGCATCCTTGCTATACGTATACCTACTGTGATAATTGTCCATAAACCTACCGGTACATGTGGACTCCGTGTCATCAGGAGTTGCCAATAATAAAAACATCAACATCATGGCTAGCTTTGTCCCCTGTTACCTTGTTCCGTTCTGTTCTGGTCTAATATGTGAAGACCAATAAATGCACACACGATCGAAGCAGTTTAGCTTAAGATTAATGCCCAGTGTGACTGTCAAACCAAGACACTTTACTTTTCGAAATATGTCAAGCAATTCAAAAATAATAGTATATAGGTGTCTCTTTAGATAAGCGAATTATTTCCAACCAAGAAACTTCAACTCGCATACAATTATATTATTTTGGAATGTTA
>JAUTBT010048490.1:0-34753 GCA_032361225.1 Lepetodrilus schrolli | reverse complement strand
GATACAATTTCTAGCCCCCTGTAGAGCAATGTAAAATAATATATATCTGTGTGTGTGTGTATGTGTGTGTGTGTGTGTGTGTGTGTGTGTGTGTGTGTGTGTGTGTGTGTGCGCGTGTGTGTGTGTGTGTTCTATGTAATTTAGTCAGGAGCCATTTGGAAACACACAGGATCATTCAGTGTTCACGTTGAGCTACGTTAAAGATTTTTAAAATAATACCACTTTCGGTACTATATCACGGCCAACAGAAACATCCAGATTTCACTTTGTGATATATCTGTTAACATGAGAAAATTAGTATAATTTTATTTGAATGATTAGCAAATTGTTGGCAGTATATTTTCGAATATGTCGATGCAATATTTGTATGTGTGTTTTGTATGTAATTGTGTATCATATTTCATGTATTGGATGTATGTGTTTGTATGAATAGATCTAGAGCATGTATGCATCCAGTTTGTTGAATTAAACTCTGAAGATGGATTAGACATCTCAATCATGTCGGATCTACCTGGGCACAATAAATTACTTTTGACTTTTGGCGTGACGCTAGCGACAATAACTAGGCTAGGAGTTTGAAAAGTGTAACAGTGATTCAGGAAGATACCATAAATTAACTTCAGAAATGTGTATTATTAGTAGCTGTGTGATCGATATATGCTCATTATCATGTCCTTTGTAAAGAGTCCGACTGGTGAAATACAAGAGTTCTGACTATTCCATAGGTCTTTTGTAGATTGATGTGTGGTCACCCGATGTCAATCGACATCCCCCAACAGCAGAATTACTTATTTAATATATCTATACTCTTATATTTTTTTTATTACTGATGGCATCCAATATAATATGTATGCATGCATTTGAATTATTAGACATCGAACAAAGATATATTTTTCACTTTATTGAACGTCTCAGCACACTCGTTGCGGTATTAGTAATCCAAACGCTTATACACGTAACCTATAGCCAATAGAGATTTGTCTGATCCGGAACTAGGGCACTTAAACTAATGTTTCCCTTCTGTTAATTACCTTGGATCCTGTGATGCTGCATATTACCAGGTATATCTGAGATTTGTTCGTGATTCTTGTCATGACGAAATCTTAAAACTGATTGTAGCTGTAGAAGTTCTGTGACCATATAATGGTTTTCTGTGAAATATAAAGCACTGTGTGACTCTGTTTTACTCAACCTGGTTCATCTATTGTGGCCCAAAATAAAATTACAATTACTTCAGAAATATATATGTAATTTGATGGCTTATTACCGGGGTGTGTGTCAACACTACTCCATTAAGTGGCATCAAGCATGGCTTTAATGTAATACCTGGACTAATGTAAGGCTGTGTAGCTTATCGAGGTAACCAGGCCCCCGTTTCACAGCGGCCTCTTAACTATTTAGAAGCTCCTAAACCAGCCCTAAGTGTTGTCACCTCGTAACAAGTTTGAAGTGTTTCACGACGACGTCACAAGTCGTATCCCTTCATAAATCGGCATCTAACTTAGGAGGTGATAAACTGGGTCATAAAGTTAGGAGATCCTAAATTTAGGATGTCGTTGTGAAATGGGGGCCAATTGGTTTCTGTCCAAACTGCCTAACCAGCATGACTCACCATGTTCTTGGGCACCGACATGAGATCATAAGGTGTGTAGTGTCTGTTTGGAGTCAGATTAAGGTGGAGCGACTTTATTTTTCCTAGATGATGCAACTTGGCGAAGTACAGCACTGCATCACGACCAGACATCTTAGGAATGTACTCTTCCTGTATAACACAGGAGGAAATGGTTAAGCAGACTTCAATGTATATCTTAACAAATGTGTCTTACATTTCTGACATGATATCAATAGGATGCAGTCTGTACCATAGCAATGTATTTATCATCATTGGTCTGTCAGTACCAGCCAGTGCTCGCAGATTACTGAAGCATTCAGCGCTACAGATGTTGCAGGTTTCCTCCTTCCCTAAACTATCAAGCTGAGATATAGAATTTTGAAAGCAGCTCTAAACTCTAATTGTATAATAATAATCAATAATGGTTAAACAACTTCCAATTTACATCATTATAGATACCCATAACATGGTTAAACAATTTCTGATTTAAATCTGAACAGAATCTTTCTGAATAGCAAATATAAAAATCATGGGTAAAATGTAATTTGAAATATGAAAATCGCTTCAACAAATCAAACTCAATTAACCCTCTCCCTGCTGTATTAGCCACACACACTGCTCTTTAGGACATATCTGGTTGCCTCCAGCATGGAGAGAGTTAATGAGCGCAACCAAAAGAAATCCTTCTCCCAGTGTGAAGTGAGAGATCTAACATAAATGTGACCTGCCTGTGACACTTTGTGTAGCTCATCTATTACTATTCCACTCTATTTAGTACAATAAAGCATTTGAATAGTATACCATGGGCTACATACTTGCCTCTATTTATGACCTGGCCCTGAGATTACAAAACCTTTTGAGTAAAATTTAATTTTCAACTCAAAGTTTTGTTCACAAATCCCTACATCAAATCTAAGCTTGAGCATGAAATCATACTCAAATGGTTTTGTAATCTCAAGGCCCGATACTGTTCCACTCTATATAGTACAAAAAAGCATGTCTTTATGTATGACCTGACCTGTATTGCCGGAATTCCGTCTTTCCGCGGGGTCTTCGCTGCATTTCTGGCTGTGAGAAGACTGACGGTGCTGGCTCTGGGAGAACTTGGAGGTCGAGGTGACATGGGCTGAAATACAGGAGTCACTGGAGACCTGTCTGTGTATATTATAATATACCATATAGAACAAGTACATGGCATTTAGCCTGGCCAGAGTGGCTAAGTTTTCCCTGTACTTATTATTGAAACAGCATGTACTTAAAGACCATTACTCAACTCCATAGGAAGTATACAAACAAAGCTATATGCTGGAACACACATTGATGTATATTTGCAATGCAGACATGTGCCGAATTGTGCAGTTGTATGTAGTTTTTCTTGTGTAACTATGGTAGCCCAGTAACTATGGTAACCCAGTAGCCATGGTAACCCAGTATACTACCTCTTGTGGGATGTTGGTGCTGAGTGCTAGTGCTGTGGTCCCCAGACAGTGGCTCCAGATTGACTCCCCTGTGACACCAGGTAACATTGCAGTGGTAACAGGTTGCAGTGGTAACATGTAGCAGTGGTAACAGAATTAACAAAATAGTAAAGAAAGAAAAACATTGTTGAGAACAAAAATTATAACTTAAGGTAATGGTGTTATTGCATAAAAAATAATAGTGATTGTTTCTCCTTCCTTTCGTGTGAATATAAAGCAACAACATAATTGATATTTAAATGCACATAGAAAAATGTGTAGCAAATACCAGTTGTGACATATGAGTTCATTAATTTATATACATGCAAACAGCTTATACAATAACAACAAAATTTAAACTACAAAGAAAGAAATTAAAGTAGCATCATAGATATGCCATACACATAGAGGGTCATCTTCTTTTCACACTGGATATGTGTCAGAATACGGTACACATACAGCATCAACTTTGACCTCACGCAAAATATATTATCTTAGTTGTAGGTATGGTTCACTGTCCAAACAAATAACTTACCTCCCCTTATCACAAGCAATTTTTGACTGGATGATCAAAACTAATTATATCTATTTTGTTTGACAATGGATTATTCAACCTGAAAATTCTGAAACAGAATCAAGGATTGGCCATGTTTTTTAACCATAGCATTACCTTTCTATTGCCTGGTGAAGGAGTGAACCGAATGCTTTGCCTTTGTGCAGACAATATGTTAAAACTCACGTGCAGCCATTTCCAAGGCAACATTGCCAAGAGATTGTCCAAGATCACCGATGGTCAAAGGTTTGATCTTCAGGATTTCAGTCTCAGCCTGTGAAAACAGGAAGTAAACATGGCGCTATAAAGAAGTATTGTCGATGTAATGTAATATGTAATGTAATATGTGATGTAATGTAATGTAATGTAATGTAATATGTAATGTAATATGTGCAAGCACCTGGGGCGCGTTCAGGCTGTGCTACTTTTCACTAAATAGTAGTACTATGCTACAGAAGCCATTCAATGAGTGAATGTTTTACGTCACAGCAGGAATCTTTCACCCATACGTGATGAAAGAAACCATTCAGCTAGAATATGTAGTACTACTTTTCACTATGGTTTTGAACCCCATAGTGTATTGTAGGAAAACCCAAAGCATGAAGAGAATGGACTAGATTTCCTGCTATTTTCCTACAAACCCACTCAACCAGCCACTACTTTGCAGAAAGGTAGCATAGCGTAGTGTAGTGTAAATGAAATGTAGTGCAGCCTGAGTGCAGCCCTGCTTAATTCATTTCATAAATGGCCCTTCACAGGTAAATGTGTCACACAGTACTCACAGGTAAATGTGTCACACACTACTCACAGGTAAATGTGTCACACAGTACTCACAGGTAAATGTGCCACAGGTAAATGTGTCACACAGTACTCACTGATAAATGTGTCACACAGTACTCACAGGTAAATGTGTCACACATTACTCACAGGTAAATGTGTCACATGTAAATGTGTCACACACTACTCACATGTAAATGTGTCACACAGTACTCACAGGTAAATATGTCACAGGTAAATGTGTCACACAGTACCCACAGGTATATGTGTCACACAGTACTCACAGGTAAATGTGTCACACAGTACTCACAGGTAAATGTGTCACAGGTAAATGTGTCACACAGTACTCACAGGTAAATGTGTCACACAGTACTCACAGGTAAATGCGTGGAGTATGGGTTGACACCATCAGGGAGTCTCATCTTAGGAATGGCACACTTCCTGGGGGAATGGGGCACCACCTTGACCACACAGCTGCTGACGGCGCCGTATGGCTTGGCTGGGAAGGCACCGCGACGACGCAGTGTCTCCACCTCCTGAAACAAACATTACAGACATACGCAAACATTTTACATTATTCCTTTAAGTATCCAATATTTTACTTATATCCCTGCATGGTAATATTTTTTACCCTGTATATTAATGCTTTTAATTTTAAATTAACATGCATATTTTATGTAGCGATATGAGCATGCATCAGTATGGTGTGTATTAAATGGCCATTATTACTATTATTTATTATTATTATTATTAAATGGAAAATGATATGAAAGTACTGACCTGAGGAAAGACCTTGGCTATAGAGTCGACGAGCTGGAGATCAAAGAACCGCTCTTTATGGGACTCAACATGGCTCAGGATTCTCTCCAGGTAATGATAGAACTGAAACAACAATCATTGTCCAGTTCACAAATGAATCGGTGCTTAACGTCGCAGTGGGAATATTTCACCCATACGCAATGACGTCACGAGAACGTGTGTACAAATATAAACAAACATATCCTCACTTCTAACTGTGTCTCTGTATTATGAAGATGTTCTTTATATGGTGGCAACAAATCCATGACTTCTTGAAGGAAGATCCATGATGATCGACTGTAATGTGAAATATATACTTCATCAATTCAAATACATATGTAATCCTTCAAGGTCTAAACAACAGTTAAGAGATGTTAACCTCAGTTGATAACCAAGATATACTCTGAATATTGTAATGGTGTACCATATGAATGTGTCAATAGGTTGCTATTCCAAGTAATGGAACCAGTTATGTTAAATTGTTAATTAATGCATCTGAAAGTCAACACCTCTACCTATAAATATTATTATTGCTATAGTATTTACAATAATACAGGTATACAGATATAATGGTGTACAGATAATTCAGTTATCATCCTTGGTCTGTCAGTACCAGCTGATGCTTGAAGGTTTACTGCAATATTTTGTGTTACAGATATTGCGGGTTACCGCCTGTCCTAAACTGACAAGCTGTGATATGTGCAAGAATCTTGAAAGTGGTTCTAAACCTCAATTAAAAATACATTTTTTAATAAAATAGGTATACTGATATATATAGGTATACATATATACAGGTACATACAGAATGTATACAGATATTAACGTATGTAGATATAAATGTGCACAAAATACATGGTTTACCTGTCCTGCTGAAGAGCAGTTATAAACACTTGAATGAGTTCCTGTTTGAGTTCAGCACTATCCTCTTCAGTGATGGCTATGTTCTCCTCCATACATGCACTAAGTCTAAAACATTGAACCCTTGCTTAATAATTCATTCATTCAATTTCAAATCATGCAACTAATATTTATTTTTTATTTCTAATCACTTTCAGTCTAAAATATTTCACACAAAATAAATGCAGTAAAAATCAATGCACTAAATTATTCTATTTTCTCTAATAGAATAAAAATTTTAAATAAAATAAAAATTAACAAATGTCATATTAACATTCAAAATTTTACATTGGTTACCTTTTCCTGACGTTGACAGCCCATCCTTCACCTTTGTCCTTTGGTGGTGATGTGTGACCTTGACCTCCTGATACCAGACTGCTCCGCCCCTCTTGCAGCACTGGCAGTTTAGGAGATGACGACACAGGATTCGCCGACATCTCAAACGTTGATGCCATGTTTCTCTGTATCTCGTTGTCTTATTTTATTCACATTATTTCAATATGTCCTGCAAAAAAAATGTAACAAATACAATAGTTTGCAGCAAACGTAAGATTAACTTCTAACAATTCAATTAACAATTTAATTAAAATATATGCAATTCTTGACAACTTGGTATTTATCTTTACATGTATACATAATTCATGCCACTGATATTTATACATTTACCCATGATAACATAATGACATAATTATTTGAAGCAATTAATGAAAGATAATATTTGCTAAAATTGTACAATTGCAGCGAAAATATTAATATTGTATCTTCTTAAGATGGCATTAACAAGCACCTGCTAGATTACTCAGCAATTAACTAACAACTTAATTTGGATTGCTAAATATTCATGTAATTAAAATTTTTAGCAAGATATTTCAATGCATTTGGATGGCATTTTTAAAATGGCCATGACTTTTTTTAGCATGCCCTTGATGAATATTTGTTTTCCTCAATTTATTAACAATATTATTATAAAATTATTTTCTCCAAAAATAACATGCTAAATGCTAGATGACAATCGATTCTTTTAAGAAAATATTGTCTCAGTAATTAGTAGCTTACAAATCATTTATAAAAAGTGATATATTACCGATTTACTATCAAATGTTTTCAATTTTAAAATATGTTTTGGGTTGAATTCCAATGCACGAATATTGAAGTACTAAATTAATACGCGTGAGTTAATAGTACATTCTACCTTAATCTCACCATTAAAGACTTAATTTATTGTGAATTTTAATTCGAAATTATTTCCGTTTGATACAGATAAACTGACAAGCAGCAAACCTTCATTATATTCGAGTAAAGAGTAATGTTTTCAAAGTGTAAGAAAATCCGTTGTCAAGTCGCCATTTGGTCACCTCAAAACAAAACAGTTATGCACTAAATACAATACAAGCTTTTCATTGATCAATATTATTTTGTAAACATGTTTGAAATGGTAAATAACTACAATTTTTTTACATTAAATATTCGTAAAATAATAATAATAGTCGACTGTTTAGAGTCACGATCTTAATGCATTATCTACCAATCAAGATTTCAGTATTTAGGTTTATGCTGCATGGAGCGCCATATTGAAACTTTGTTTTGACTTGAATTTTGTTTTTGTTTCAAGACCGTTAGGAGGTATGCTATTAATTTCAGACACAATCACCCGTGTAATATATTCACCCATTATCACGAACACGAAAATACATCTGAACGCTGTTACTAAAAAAAATGCTAGCTTTGGTATCGTAAGATTTAGCTGTCAATACATAACTCCTCGGTTTTCGTCCACATCGTAAACTTTTGAATGCATTATCAATCTTAATCTACAATAATGCATTAAATTATTCTGTTCGTTACCTTCGTAAAGTGGGAAATGATCATTGTTTTAAAAACTCAATTTATCCCAAGATTTCTCTGACGTTCCCTTCTGACCACAGGTTGTTTTTGTATCAACTGATCAATGCGTACGTTCATCAGCTGTTCATGTATATTCGTTCCTAGTCAGTTAGCCCCGGAGTCTTTTCAGTTCACAATATCAGTTCGCCCATAATGGATTAGACAATCGCCTTTGTTTTGTGCTGGTTATGATCAGGTGATTGTTGACGTAGATTTATTATTGTTAAAATTATAATCATTTGTGAGACGTATGTAACTGCTATGTGCCAACACTGTCAACATTTTGAGAGACATGTGTTATTATTTTAAGTGGTGAAAAATACCTAACTAAAAATTGGTTTGGGGAACACATAGTGGCAAACAGAACTGGACATGAACAAGTGTAATTTTGCCTATGTTAGTTATTATTAGTGCATATGGCAGTTCCGGATCACGCTCTCACTTTCTCACAATAATGCAGATGAATTGTCCACTGTTGTTTCTAGACTTTATGTATTGTATAACTTTTATGTAATGTATAGAACTATATTTCCAAGAATCCACTTTCACGTAACAAATACTTAAGAAACCCTTGGAAATAAACTATTTCCCCACTTGAAATGGTTGGTCAATGTTCCAAATGAAACTCTAGCCTGACATGTTTTTCATACCAACAATAATATTTTGTGTATACATAAAGAAACAAGGGAGTAAATTTAATCACTACATTCATGTTGTACATGGTGTGACAGCATTAGAAACTAACTAAAAACTGCTATACTAGCCCACAGGGCTAACACTCTTCAGGTCTTGCTAGCCCAGGAATTTCACAGAAATATATCCAGGATAATATTACAAATTGTGGTCAATTCATAAAATAGGTTTTTAAAGGCATACAATCAGTTTGTCGACATTTCATGGTCAAACATATTTACCTGGCCATGTACATTTGATAAATGTCTACACAAGTATATTGGGCAACAAGCTACATTTTCTGCATGCCTGGTAGAACAGTTGGACCGGAGCCAAAGGTTCCAGGTTCAAATTCCGCCCCGGGGGCCTGGCATCAATGTTCGCGAAAGTTACCTTTCTGACGTGATATTGATAGGATGCGATGTCAGTAGAGTGGCAATGCAGTTATCATCCTTGGTTTTGTCAGTACCAGCCGGTGCTCGCAGGTTTACTGCAACATTCAGCGCTACGGATGTTGCGGGTTTCCTCCTGCCCTAAACTGATAAGTCGTGATATAAGTGAAAGAATCTTGAAAGGGACTTTAAACCCCAATTTAAAAAAAATAATTAAATTCTGCATGCCCCACTGGTTTTCAATATTTTCATATTTCTATTTTTTGTCGCGAAAATGAAATAAAATATGTCTAATTTCATACAAAAATTACTTGCAATTCAGTATGACCTGCATCACCTACTCAATTCTTATTGACAATACATAGAACATTATAGATTTGCCAGCATTCTCACTGACGACAATCACCTAACGTTATCCACTATCATTCTCTCTCGCACAGATATCTCATCAGCTATCCGACCACTTTCAGCCTGAAACCAGACCATTGGAGGTCCATTGTACATAGAAAATTATAGCTTTACCAGCATGCTCTCCGATGACATCCACCTAGCATTACTCTCTCTCATTCTCTCACAAACAGATATTTCATCAGCCATGAGTACACGTCCCCGTCCAGTCACGGCGACCGTGACTAAGCCGCAGTGGATGTTGATGCCAGACCCAGAGGCCATGGCACGCGCCCGAAGACACTCCCTGGGGTCCAACGGGTCCACGGCATCCCTGGTGTCCCTCCTGGACCACGACAGTTACATCAGTGTACCCAGCGACTCGGAGATCGACGCCCCAAAAGTCCAGCTCCGTCGACGTTCCCCCAAACGGACGGCAGACATGATGGAAAAGTATTTAATTTCAAGGTACGAAACATCAGAGATGTTTGTTTTGTGATCATTGAATTAGTTCCGACATGATATGTGTATATGTTGTGCATTGAGAAACCTCCAGCAATGCAGTTATCATCCTTGGTCTGTTAGTACCAGCTGGTGCTCATTGGTTTACTGTGCACGTTTAGCGCTACGGTTCATGTAATAGTTTGTACTTAATTTTTTCTGTTCATACCTCGATGAATCTAAAAAAGATATTGCAGGCAATCCTTATAAATAAATTACTTAACAAATTGGTGGAGAATTAATGGATTCAGTGGTCTAACAAGGCACAACCATTATAGTATATATTTTTAGAAATGAGCATTAATATTTACAACACAGTTGGTGATGTGTCGCGACCAGTCACCTGTCAATCAAGTGGGAGTGGCCTACGAAAAATTCCGTTCATCGAAGTATGAACGCAATGTTTTGGGGTCACTGAACCAATCAGATTGCCGGATTCACTGTAGATTTATTTATTACACATTGACCTGAAGTTCTGTTGTATTTTGTTTGCAGGAAAGAATACACCATGCAGATCAGAGAGTCACGAACATTCAGAAAGACACGACTGTTGAAGTCTTCCTCCAACTCTGACTTGTCACCCTGGGAGGCCTGGCTGCTGCACAAGACTCAAGAAGAACGACAGAGGAAGCAACAGGAGAGTCAGAGGAAGAATGAAGAGCGAGCAAAGAAGATGGACGAACAGAGAGAGAAAGAAGATAAGTTGGCAAAGGCCGAACATGTACGAAGAGAATGGGAAGAGAAGAAGAACAATGAGGAAATGCTGCGAAGAAAGATCGAAAGACAAAAGATCCGAAATGAAAAGAGCCAGAAAGAATTGAAGAAACAACTCATAAGTGAAAAGACTGAGGATAAACTGAAGGAATGGATGAGAAATAAACAAATTGAAGAGAAGAAAAAGAAACGAGAAGAAAAAGAAACGAAGCGGAGAGAAGAGGATTTGAAGGAAAGGCAAGCGGAACGTTCAGAGCAGAAATTCCAGGAATGGAAGAAAGCTGCAGCCAAAAGACCTAAGTCAGCCCCCAGCAGTTACGGATTATTGGATGGAAAAATCAAAGGTAAGAATTGCATTATATGAAAATTAAATTTTTGTTTTGTTTTTGGTTTTGAATTTGGGTTTAGAGCCGCTTTCAAGATTCTTTCACTTATATCATGGCTTGTCAGTTTAGGGCAGGAGGAAGCCCATAACATCCGTAGCGCTGAATGTTGCAGTAAACCTGCGAGATCTGGTCTATAATGACAGACCAAGGATGATAACTGCATTGCCATGCTACAGTTAGAGCATACTATCAATATTGCATCATAAAGTTAACTTTCGCAAACATTGATGCTGGGCTCCCGGCCTTTGGCTTTGAAGTACAAACGTTCTACCATTTTTTATCATACAAAACATTGCTATTTTACTGCCAGACTTTTTCATGCATCATTAGGCCTGCAATGATACACTTTTTTATGATACATATCCCGATTCACAGGTCATGATACAATATATGATACATCAATATTTGTTTGTGTTACTATTTATTATGGTTCAACCATTCCTAGTTTTGCCGTTTATTAATCAATTTACTTGGCTGTTTACAAAATGAGCTTCAGATGTTTGCCATACATAAGTCAATAACCCAAATGGATTCCAGCCTAATTAAATACTTTTTCTTGTGTGTACAGGAATAATATTATATAGCAATCTGTATTGTTAGGTATCAATATGTTGCCTCACGATATGATACACGAATCATCTTACTTTGTATCATTGTGTACCAGTGAATAGTTACAGGCTTCTGTATAGTGGACAAAATTACTCTTTGTCCCTCTGAAAGTATTCAGTTTTGAAAATGCATTCAGTTCTGTGAGAACATAAGTGTATGCTTCAACTATTTGTCTACTATGTCCAGATACTAGCTTAGTAACATAAGACAATCTGTCGGTATGGTAAGGCAGATGCCCATCACAGATTAGTCAAAATCTTTTACATACCTTTCACAAGTTTCAGGTTTTGTTGAAGCTATTGATTTGAACTGTATGTAACTGTTGCGTAAATTGCTATTAAATGTGAGATCCCTAGTTTAGTTTAGACATATTTAATTCAAGAAGAAATGAACAGGTTACAAGATGTTATAACTTAACTTAAACCCCCTCCAAAGAGAAGGAAAGGAAAAGATGGGGAGAAAAGAAAAAATAAGAATGAAAGATCCCTATCTCCATAATAAAGTAGGGCTATTTTAGTTTTGTGACATCAATTCAATAAGTGTATGTGCTCCAGTCCACCCAGCTGAGAATGGGTACCCAGTAGGATGAGATGGAATTGTGAATATAAATGACAGCTTGGGTTATATCGACTCCCCAGGGAGTTGAGAAGGTGATATGAATCAAAATAAATAAACACAAACATCTCAAATATGTTATTTTTTATTTAATCATGACAAATAAATACATGGTAGAATATGATCTAAACATGACGGTAAAGATATCACAGATAAATGTTCAGTTATCAGAAAAGTCATGGTAACAGTTATCAGAAAAGTCATGGTAACGGTACAAACATTGGAATTGAGTTTGTCATTATGGTTATGAGGAAACTGTCATTAGTTATTAATCTGGAAGTAATCCATTATCAGATTGTATGCTGTTAACTGTGTCAGTTAGTATACACACCAGACAAATAATTACCCCATGTACATAGTAAGGGCCAGCTTCATATAACAATCATAGCACTATGTGTATTGTTAGCCCTGTTGTTTCATAATTGTAGTGCTACGATCACTCACTTCATGAAAGAGGTTGATAACCAAAGTTAAAGTAAATAGGAGATTTTAATAAATGTGTATAACAGCAATACAAATGATTTCAAATGCGTAGATTTTTATATGAATATCACCCTGGACTAATAAAGCATTTTAAAATGTTGAAATACTCATTGTATGATAAAGATGTAATAATATTTAGCCTTTTGGCACAAAAGTACTGCAGACCAACATATAAGACTAAGAGATGTCTTTGCGTAGTTGACATTAAATAATCAGCATGAGCTAAATAAAATAAATTCACAAGTTTTCTTTTGGTTTTTGAAACCTGCCTAACAATTAAATAATTTTTCTTGCACCAATTGTGTAGTTTTCACATTACATGATTTCATTTGATCATTATAAAGTACTAGATGGTACTATTCTAACAGGGCAATACGATGAACATTGACATATCTTAAGTCTTCACTGTCCATTTGTCCTTCAATCTGTCCATCAGACCAGACATAGTCCTATAGGACTTCTGAGAACTTGATTCAGTCAACTTTGGTTAACTCAAATTGTCATTAGTACTGTATTCAGTCCATTTTATGCCGTTGGCTCTTCCTGTTTCTCTACGTCGCCGTGTTTCTCAGTCTCACTGTCTTCGGGATGAGAACTGTCTCCAGAGTCCAGATTCTCTTTCAAGGCCAGAATATCGGCCTTCTCGTCTTTGTAGTAGCTTGGTGTGCGTTGTTTCTGAAATGTTTATCATCAGTCTGCACTCGCTATTTATTAATTGGACATATGTACTTCCAGAAAATGTACCTGCCTTAGTATCTACATTATCTGGTTTGATAGTAATGAATTTGAAGTAATGGATGCTTTACAATATTTTTTTATATTTAAAAAACCAGGATTTATTTGTTAAGTCCCTATAGTTTACTTTTGATTATGGTTCCGACATGCTAGGGATACGTACAACATCTTTAGCTTGAGGATCCGCTCCATGTGCCTGCAAGAGTTCTGCAATATCGTCTGATATGGACATGGCATAGTGAAGTGGGGTTCTGTTCAGCTGCAAAATTGAATTATTAATGCAATTATACTTAACGTCGTGCTGTTCTTCTCTGATGGCAATTCTGCTGTTCTTGTGACATGATGGGATTTTTCAGTTAAACTTTTGGCAAATATTTATTATTTTCTACATTGTCTCTTAGACATGTTTGAGGTAGAAATAGATATTTTTTTCTTTTACAGCATAGATCTGGTCCCATGATCATAAAACATTTTCGGTACGATTTCATGCTCAAGCTTAAATTTTACACAGGGATTTGTGAACAAAATTTGTTGAGCATAAAATTGTACTAAAAAATGTTTTGTAATCTCGTGGCCTGTTCATATTACATGTAATACAAAATCTTACTCAAAAAGTTTCATTATTTTGGGGCCTGATAGGTTAATCAGCATTTGATAGGAACTGATTGTTTTTCAATGATCAATCCTCATATTCAATATTAATTATATTAAATATATCTACTAATGCCGACAAAAAGACAGATTTCTACGGACTCACATTATCTCTACACTTGACTGTAATGGGGAAGTTTGTGATTAGGTGTTTGATGATGTCTGTCTGTTGTAACAAGACTGCGAGGTGGAGCGGTGACCGCCCGTAAACGTCCTTCACCACGGCCAGTTTCTTCCTCTCCAGAGCCTGTGTGACATCTCGTAGGACACCCGACTTCAATGACTTAAAGACGTTTGCAATCTTTTCCTGAAAAATTAAGAACCGACTCTTTTGAGGCTAGCACAGGTGAAGCTGTGAATATGAGTTGTTCCAAAATGTAAATAAAAAAAATCAAATTGGCACTTAATTTGGATGTCTGCAATTATGGAGTAATTAGACCCTTAGATTATAAAATGTTTTTGAGTACGATTTCATGCTCAACTCAAAGTTTTGTTCACAAATCCTCATATAAAATTTGAGCTTGAGCAAGAAACCGTACTCAAAAGGTTTCGTAATCTCGGGGCCTGGACTATCACATTTGTCACATTTTCTGTAAATTATCGCATACCTTGACATCTGGCACACTCTTGACGAAGTCGGTGACGATCTCTGGCAGCCCGTCGGTGCTGACCTGGTTGATGACGTAGGTCAGCCTCTCGTAGCCGTCCAGTAACAGCTGTTGTAGAGTGTCCATCTTCTCCTGCTCCAGTAGGTTCGTCACATACGAGTCTGTGGTCAAAGGGAGGTCACTGGTCTTAGTACATGTATTCACAAGAATAACTTTCATGAGGAGCTAGGATGGTTGCTGTAGGTTTGGAGGTGTTGACTGTTAGTAATAAACTGTCATCAACGATCTTATTACAATGATTACAGCACTGAATGATTTATATTTGATTCTGCAATTTTTATATTGCGCCATCCGTTGACGGCAACTCTTTACTGTTGAAATTTCTTTTGGTATCATGACGTTTATACTTTATCATGGTACCAATCAGTGTATCAGGAAAGCATTGATTACAGAAGTCAATGACAGACTTATTGGAGTCATATTCATTCGATATAGCTTGAAGTGTAGCTGTCTTTACCTAGGGATTCTACATTTTCCATGATACCATTCTCCTCTGCAATGTCTCTGGCTGTTTTGTTTTCAGCGTCTCTGTCAGCTAAGCTATACCCCATGTTCAGCAGCGCTATCAGATCAGCTCCTGCAAAAAAATAAGTGTTGAAATACTCAAATTCTATATACCTGCACATTCTAATAATGGAGAAAAAAATCCAACAAAATTTTATCTGAATATATCATTTTTGTATAAATTGGAAAAAGAGAAAATCAACAAAGTTTATATAAATTGATTGATTTTGTATAAAATGGAGAAAGATAAAAATCCAGCAAAATGTATCTGAATTGATAAATATTATATATTATGGAGAAAGAAACAAATCTAGCAGAATTTATCTGAATTGATCGATTTTATATAATTATGCAGTTGAAATTGTAGGAAATGTAATTTGGTACTTTACAGCTATGTACCGTATACAGGCAACTAACCTTGCTGTGCTGCCAGCTTGTGGAGCTCTGTCTGACCATTCTCATCTCTGTCCTTGCTCATGTTGTCCTCCTCCAGCTCCTCAGTCACCGTGGGCAGCTGGGGCTTCTGTGCCAGAGCAGCTTCTTTAGCCCTGCAACCATGTGATGATCTCGTCTGAACATGTGTCTACTGTTTTTATGAGTACAATAGTTATCCACTGAGGATATGGATGGATGGATTTTTAGTATACTTTTTTTTTTTGTGGTGTTGTAAAGTTTACTAGTTACTGCTGATGATGTCAGTGTTTTACTGATGAAATGTTGCATGATTATTTGATAGTTTTGTATACATTTCTGCAGAATATTTATTTTTCAATATATAAAATTTCTTCTCATCTGGACTCACTTCATCTGTAGCTCCTCCTGCTCCTTCCTCTTTTCTTCCTCTTCCGCTTCCTTCTGGCGGGCTGCTTCTTCATCCTGTAGCCGGATCTGTTCCTCCTTCCTCTGAGCTCGGTTCTTCATCTCTTCCTCCAGGCTGGCCTCTTCATTCCGGATGTCTGCCAAGATTTGCTCTTGCTGGCAATGAGAAATATACATTTTATTATTATCATGATTAGTTAGTTAGACTGAGGGTTTATTGAACCAGGTGTTTATGCAGACTGGGTGCTGAGATTACGAAACTATTTTGAGTATGATTTCATGCTGAACTCAAAGTTTTGTCCACAAATCCCCATATAAAATTTGAGCTTGAGATTGAAATCGTAATCTTGGGGCCGGGATGATACTAGATAAATATTCTTTGGATACGTCAAAGTTATCAAAAGATGAAACTAATAGGAAACATTGTCCATGGTCTCACCTTCTTTGTGTAGTCGAGGTTCTGCCTGTATTTGTACAGCCAGTGAGCAAGGTACTCGATGGGATCCCAGGGCCGTTTCTCCGCAATCTCGGCCAGCGCCATGGTGAGGGCTGTACCCAGGTTGTCGGACACGTACTTCCCGTCCACTGTGGTGGGAGGCGGGACGTTCTTCCTCTCGTACACCTCACCAGAGATGTACATGCGGAGTGGACCCTTGCTGTCTGGTCTAGGAGGAGTTGATGCAGACCGGGATGATACTGATGTAGTTTCTGTAATCAGGTGACAATATTAGGATCACATTAATAGTACTCGTCTGGATAGTCTCCACAAGTTTTCCCAGCTCCTGCACGAAACGACATAGATCCGGATAGTCTTATCTCCAACCTTAGCAATGGTGTCGTTTATGGCTAAGCTCGGAGTTACAGTTACCCTAGACTTACGCTGTTTTGTACAGGAGTGCCCTGGATAGCTTCCCCAAGTTTTCAAATGGCAGCACTGGTCGTCATTATGACCATAGCTATATTATTTCGGTACTGATTATTCACAGATTACAAAGACTTTAGCTTACATGATGATGCTAGCTATTTATCATATTACAAAGGTTCCGGCAGCTACCTCTTGATTGTTGTACTGATGTTGCCTGGTCAGTTGTCGTGATGGTGGTAGAGAGGGTGCTGGCATTGGCTGGCTGTGAGGGAGGTCCCACTATCTGCAGCAGGCGGTCGATCACCGTCTCCACCAGCACCAGGGCTGCGTCCTCCTTGTAGTCTGCAGGAGTCTTCCCAACCTGCAGCCAAATTATAACACTGATTTTGATTCCAGTAACAATAGTGTCCATCTGTGATATTGCAACTCCAGCCGGTAGGGGTTTGAGGATGAGAAGATGGCAGTAATGGTAAACTTACCAGATCTTTGAGCGTTTCATCGGCTCCTGCATCCTTCAAAGTCTGGTATAAAGTTTCAGAGTCCTTGCAACCAGCAGCATAGTGTAAAGCAGATCTTCCCATCTGAAATATGAAAGTGACTTTGCCTCATCATACATCTCCGTGAAATCTCAAAAACATCGTTATTATAGCAGACACTATTAATGTTGTGAGTATCTTCTTTTATCCTGTATGTTCATTGGGCTTATTTCACAGCTTACATGTGATGAGACACTCACATTATCAGTACAGTTGACAACATCCTGGAACTCTGACAGGATGAACTTGATGATGTCCTCCTTCTGGTAGACCACAGCCTTGTGCAGTGGCAGCATCCCGGTCTGGTCGGCCGCCTGCACCAGGATCTTCCTGTCCAGCAGGTTCTTCACGTCACGAGTACGCCCATCACGGATTGCCTTGTGGATGTCCACTACCTTGTCCTATGAAATAAATTTGCATAGGTTTTACTTTCTGGCTTGTATGTTAAGAGCCATTCAGTTTTCTGAATCCCCAAATATATTTTTTTAACCCTGTATATACAGGGTTCTAGTTTAACTTTTTGAGGTGCATGTCCTTGTGTCCTGTTGGACATGAAACTACTTGCCCGGTAGGTAAAGGGTTTGTTAATCTGGGTTATTTCACTTGTCCGGCTATGTATAATACCCGTCCTGGACAGGTGGACAATCCTTACTGTGGAGCCCTGTAACTGTACTACTGGTACATGTGTCGCGCTCACCTGGATTTCTTTCCGCTTGTCGAAGAAGCTGGCAACCTCCTCTGACTTCTCCCTGGCCTCCTTTTCCACATCGGACCACCAGTCCCAGCCGGACAGGAGGAGCCTCTGCAGCTTCTCAGAGGTGTCCTCCTTGTCCCCGCTGCCTTCTTCAGTCTTCTTCACCTCCATCAGGCTCAGCACAAACTCCTTCGCCAGTTCAGATGCGTGATCATTGCGGCCCTCGCTCGTCAGCAAGTCGACGAAGGTCTTCCCGTTGACGTCCCGGATTCCTCCGTCCACCTTGTGGAGCAGAGCCTCCAGCATGGCCTTGTTGGCATTGGCCGAGGCAGCCGCGTGGAGGAGCGACTGGCCATCGTTGTTGCGGATGGTCGCGTCTTCCCCGGCATTGAGCAGGTTCAGGACTGCCTCTGTGTTGTCAGATTTGATTGCCTCATACAGCTTCGACGTCTCCATTTTCAGATCTGTCGGACAAACAGTAACGTTTAATGAGATGGTCAAGTGTTCTTGGCTGTTGGACGTGGAAATAAATGAATATTTGTTTATTTAAATCTGTCGTTATGCATTAAAACTATCATGATCATTATCAATGGGTTATTAATTTAACAACAACATGAATCTGTCATAACAAAACACATTTCTAGTCCTATTTACTGATAATGCTTTGAGGTGGGTGGTAGTTCAGTGGTAAATTGTCAGACTTCATAGCTAAATTTCCCTCTTTTGAAATCACTCGAGGTAACTGACATCAATGCTTGGAGAAGTTACATTTCAAATGCTGTTATGATATGGTGCAATGTATCATGTAGTGTAATCATACTTGACTTGTTTGTACCAGCTGGTCCTCACAGGCTTGCTGCAACACTATGCACTACATGTGTTGTAGACTTCCTTCTGCATTACACTGACAAGCTTCATAAATGAGAAATAATCTTGAAAAGTATCTCTAAGTCCTAACACAAAATAAATAAAAGATCTACTGATGTTTACAGAACATGCCAGTCAACATTCATGTACATTATATTTCTAATTATTTTCCAGTTGAAATACAGTTCTAAAACATGTGTAACTTTAACATTTCATATTATTCTTATTTTCACATAATTTTCCAGCTACTTTCATTACTGGCAACATTGAGGCTGAGACACGTTATAATCCCATGTCCCGAATCTTCCTGTTCCTTCACGTTGCTAGCTAGCTAGCCACCCACCCATTAACATGGAGAAAGTGACACCCCTTTCTAAACCTCCCACCCTCATATATGTATACCCCCAGGGCACATACCCTTACCTGCCTCGGGGGTGCAAAAATCCACTTAATTTTTTGTAACCAGCTCTATTGTCTCTGTGTAACTCCGGTGTGTAATCTGCTTACACTGTAATAATAATTCTCAGTGCTAAAACTGTAAGCAACAGGCCATTGAATTTACTGCAGCCACAGTTGCTATGGGAGCTGTTTACCTAGTGACCGGCAGGGCACAACAAGCTATATTTAGAAAGTTCAGTAGGAGCCCTACACAGTTATAGTGATAGTGAGATAGCATTGTCAGCTGTGATCAAATTCAGGTCCCATACAGTGAGACTTAGTTCTTGATCGACTGCTTCAATAGTGTTGAAACTGGAGTGGTTTTAAATCCCCTGTTGCATGTCCAGTGATTAGCAGTGCTGTGGGACTTCAGTGTTGTGATAGAACATGTCCAATAGCGTCAATGTCTTTCAATAATCTGTTTATGCTTCCAATTTGTTAAATTGAAACAAAAACCTTTAAACTTGGATTGGCTTTTTTGGGGGGAGAGGGGGATGAGGGGGATAATAATTTCACATTTTATTTTAGTATATGTATGTGTATATATTATATATGTAATGAGATAATTAGTTTCCATACTGTTTTTGGAATATATTTTAAATAGTTATTGAATTATTCATTTTGAAACTAATCTATGGAATTATTATAATTTGTCAAGCTTTTTGTAAAAACAACAATTAATTCAATAATAATCAGAATGCTAAATTGATTTGAATTCTCAATGTCACCACTTCCATGTTTAACTAACTATTTACCATGTAACACTTATGTTTACTTAAATGCATACTCATTAACATTTTCATTAATTTACACTAGCATATTTATTGCACTATAAATACAATCTTAGCAAACTGATTATCAAATAGTATCGTAGCATATGGGTGAAATATTCGCGCTCCGACGTAAAGCACCAATTCTTCATCATCATCAAATAGTAATGATATTAAAATATGAAGATAATATTTTTTTTATAATTTGTAATGTAATTCTATTTTGATATCAATTTGTTTCTATTATAATTTTGTAGCTTCTATGGGCTAAAAATCAGATTTGTAAAAATTATTACTTCAAGTGTTTGCCAGGAGTAATTGCATCTGAGCACTATCACGTCATACTGCAGAACTATACAGTCAATCTGTGCAAGGTTAGAAGCCTTCAATGATGTTCAGCGATCCTTACAGCTAATCTGATTAATGCCATCCTCTGTGACTGACTGAGTGACTTCAGGGGCTGGGATCCTCCAGGTAATCCCATGACAATACAGACTACACCCCACACCGCCTCAACTCAGGGTGGCAGTTTTAGTATTCTTTAAGCTAATCTACTACAGAATCACATTTACAGAAGGCCCATGTGCCTGTCAATGGTGTTATGGTAAAGTATCTCATTGATACTGGTGTGTATCACAAAACACAATTAGCTTCTGTGATTAGTCTATGCCCAGAGGCATGAAACAAGTGCTAATATAATTGGATAGACTGGATCCGGATAAGACATCTGTATTGATTAATCCGTCAAAGAACATGTGAGAATTGGCATGGTTGAGCAATAGAGGGCAACTATATACAACTTGCTCTTTTGTTAACAGCAATTGATTGCATTGGTTACTCATATTCATGTTCTGTTGTGGGTGGTAGCATATTGGTAGATCATTGACCTTCGGAGCCAAAGGTTCTGAGTTCGAACCTGCAAAAGACCAGATTGTTTATGTGCAGTCTGTACTGTTGTATTTATCATCTTTGGTTCATCAGTACCACCCAGTGCTAGCAGGTTTTACTGCAACACTCAACTCTTTGGTATTATGATCGCGTACAGGTGAAAAATTGCTGCTGCAATAACAGTAGCAATAACTTGATCACTATTGGTATTGGAGGTTTCCTCTTGACACAAATTGACAAGCCGTGATATGAGAATAATAATCGAAATTGTCTCTAAGCCCCAATTCATAAGAAACACAAAAAGACAATATTGTACATGGGCCAGTGTACAGACTGGGATGGCTGAGACAATATTGTACCTGTGTCCCACATAGGCCAGTGTACAGATTGGGATGGCTGAGACATGGCCGCCATCTTGTGGATGTTCTCCTGAATAGTCTCAATACTGATCAGGTGTGGCATCTTCTTGTACCACTCCGCGGTGTAGCCCCACTGGAACACAACACATCTCAACATTACCTATAGTTTCTTGATATTCTCTTATCCATGCCATCCTAAGATTGCACAGTAACTCCAAATTCCCTGCTTCTCTATTGTCGACTCGTGAGAAGCATTGGGGGGGGGGGAGAGATATTTTATTTAAATTTATAAAATATTTTGTGTAAAATTTAGTATGAATTTAGAATAAAATATTTTGTCAGTTAAAATTGAAGTAGGACACTTGTCGTGTTAGTATTGTGATGTTTGAAGAGTGACTCGGGGGAAATGCTCACCAAGTCTGGAATATTACCATCAGCACCAGCATCCTGCAGTGTTTTGTACATTCGACCTTCGTCATTCACACAGGCAGCATAGTGCAATGCTGTCCGCTCCATCTGAAAATTTCCATGGACTATGACTATCTTTGTTGCATGTGTTTGTAAGAGGCATGTTATTTTTTAACCTTGTATTTTCCACATATCAGGCATGTACCTTTTGAAACAATATTGTATGCTATGGTCATATAATTTAAATAGAGCCCATATTTTTTTCAATTGATTAAATGGCACAGATGGCAATGCTGAGTTTGCTTTATGTTTTCGTGAAAATGGACCCAAAACCCAATAGATTCTGGTTATGTACCATCTCCAACATGTGCAATATCACTTTAACAGTGTTTTTAACATTTCCACTATATAAATTTCATTATTGCTGTTTTGGTTTCTAAGTCACAAAATCATTAGTATATTACCCACATGCCTCTGTGAACTTGGACTATTTCGACCGGGTCACTATACTCTGTATCCGAAATCTAATTGAACATCTATATATTACATGCAACTAGCACCTTTAGCTTTTATTAAAAAAATATACAAACTGGTGTATTGTAAATATTAGAACGTAATATAATTTATATTACAGAGAAGCCGTCGATAGCTTACAAACACATTAAATAGTTAATTGCACATAATTGATACAATGCCATAGTTTTATGTAAATTAACAAAACTACAGAAGCTTACCTAGTCAAAATCTCCCAAGTTCACAGAGGCTATTGATTTCGTGATGTAGAAACGCAAACAGCAACAATGAAATTTATATAGTGGAAATGTTGCATAACCAGATGGGGATGGTACATAACCAGAATATATTGGGGTTTTGGGTCCGTTTTCGTGAAAACAAAAAGCAAACCCGGTTCTGACACCTGTGTAATTTATTAATTGAAAAAAACCCATGGGCTCTATTTAAATGAACAGGATTATGGTAATGGCTGGCCATGCCAACTCTCCTTCAAGTAAAGTATTCTTTTGAAGTATATTGAGATAAATTTCTAATTCTGTCAATGGTTCATATTATCACACTTCTCTATTGTGTTTACCAATTTCAGCAAGAGTAACTTGCACAAGAAATAATGAGTGGCCAAGCCAGCTCTGAATCGTACATTGAGATAAACTACTTCCGTCTCCGACTCACGTTATCACAGACATCTACAGCCTGTACACATCTCTCAATGAGCAGCACCAGAACACGGTCACTCCCAAAGATGACTGCTTTGTGTAGCGCGGGTATTCCAGTCTGGTCACATGACTTCATCAACTCCAGCTGGGTGAGACCTGCCTGCTGATTGGTCAAAAACTGGGCCACTTTGCTTGTGTCCGACTCAATGGCTGCCTGTTGGAACTCTGATATTGTGTCCTGAAAATTTAGGAAATTATTATATTAATTTTTTTTTTTTAAAGATTTTGGTGGTTGGTTAATAATTTGTTTTAGAAAGCAATAATAGTCATTCTGATTATCACCTACACTGTTACAATGACAACTAAAGGAATATGGATGAATAGATCCATCTTGTTAACTTTACTAGAGATGATGGATAACCATTGATGGTGAAGATTCTACTGACAGTCACAAGATATTGCAGTTTTATGAAACAATTCATTCTTGTTTTTATACAACTGAACCGAAAGCTCCACATTCTACCAAACATATATCTGTTCAGTCTAAAGCATACATTACCTGTATCTTGGAAACAGATTCCAAGAACTGCACTGAAGACTTTGGTAAGTCATTACTGCCTCCTGACTTGAGTATTTCAACAGGCCATGCAACCCAACCTTTGACAGCCAATGTCTTCATGAAGATTATCTCCCCTCTGAGTAGTGGCATCAGAATATATTTCTGTATTTCAATAACGATGTCCTTTGGTGCCGAAAACTCTATTGCCAGGTCTAATGCCGTCAGTCCATCAGCATCTCTCAGTGATATGTCCACATGGTTCAGCAGCACGTAGATGATGTCTTTCTGTGCACTGTGAGCCACGGCCAAGTGGAGATAACTCCATCCCTCCAAGCTCCGAAAATTTGCATTGGGATCGCCCTTCAGCAACATCTGCACATCGGTGTCATTGTTCATGATGATGGCTTCGTACAGATCCGTGTCCTCAAACAACTTGCTGTCCCTGCGATCTCGTCTGTAATGAGAATGTATGGGAATTGTCTTGACAAGCACCCTGGATTTCACTGCCGGTTCTTTGCGTGCCATGGCGGACGGGGAGAGTGCCAGACTGCTGGTTCCTCGCAGGAGTGGAGACTGTTGTCCAGGAGCCACGGTTACCTTGAGACTGTCTTCTTTGGCAGACTTCATGGCTACCAGGCTGAAGTTATTGTTGGCTCTGTAACGCTTCTTGAGGCATTTGATGTGACGCTGAACTTCAATCAACTGCATCACACTGGGGTTGTCTTTGTAGAACTGAGGAGTCAGACCAAGCTGCGGAAAAGGGGGGAAAAGGTTGCACATTGAGGTTGCACAATCGGTAGCTGGATATCGCAGCAGTATTACAGATACACAAATGTTCCTGTCAGATTCTTCATAATTCTCTTCTTACCATGGTGCATCCAATAATTCATGTTTTTGTTCAAATGTCAAATCAAATTTTTATCCATTTTTCACATTAAATGATAACGGTTCTCACTGGCTTTGGAAACATAAATATATACATGTATATAGGGGACTACTGATAACTTTTTACATGATCATTTCAACCAGCTTCTTATTCAGGACAATTTTTGCAATTCATTGACTTGAAATATCAAAATACATTTTAAAGGAATCTCACCAGATTTCTGGCCTCATTGTTTGCCCCAGCATCCAGAATCAAAGAGTATAAATATCCATCTTCACTACAGGCAGCATAATGGAGAGCCGTGTATCCCATCTGTATATGTAAGGATCCATACTTTTAAATTTCAGCAATAACCCAGAAAGACATTGCTCAATATTTTCCCTTCATATTTGCAACTCAAGAAAGACATTGCTCAATATTTTCCCTCAATATTTACAACTACGTACATGATCGGTGACGGAGAGAGTGATGGGGTATTCCTTGACCAGATGCTCCACGATGGCATTCCTCTGGAAGATGGTGGCCTTCTGCAGGGGAGGTAATCCTATCCTGTCGCAGGCCACAGACAGCTGGTGGTGTGTGAGGTAGTGGAGAAAGTCCTGGACACTGTTCTTCTCTATGCTGGCGTGGATCTTCTCCACCTTCATCTGGGGACACCAGGAAATAACACTGGTATCACTGGTTTCCTGATATCTTCCTTAATTGTATACATATATTGATTCAGTCAAGCCTTCTAATATTCTCCTCCATCGGGGAGATACCAGGAACGAACACAGATGTCACTGATTTCCTGATGTCTTAAATGATTGTGTATCAATATATTTGATCTTGATGAAACAAGCCAATCAACCCTTTTACTAATATTTTCCATTTTCATCTGGGAATACCAGGAAAGAACACACATATGTGACTCTGATATGCTGATATTTTCCTTTAAGTAAAGAAGTATACCATATTACAGTACTATTGATGAAGCCCTTGTCTTACAGTAAGCATTGGACATTGGGATATGACCTTATGCTCTCATTAATTTCCTGATTTACAGAATTTGTCTAATCTGCAATATTTGTGGAAACGACAGTGTAATGATATATTATTGCAGAAATTCCATTACAGAATTTCCACTATTAAAAATCAATCATCAAATTGGGCTTGTGCTTAGTGATGGGTATGTCTTCGGGCATAAAGGTATTGAGCTTTTTAATATTGGAATTAGTGCCGTGGAATTGATTTTTGCAAGGTGCAGTGACTACTGTTGGAGATATAGTTATCTTGATATCTTCTGAAATCAATAGGGACAGTTTCAAGTAATTTTGAACATAGATTTTTATGTTATCATTTTGGCCACATATACACACAAAAACACATACATACACATTTTTTTAAAAATTAGTTTTTGTTTCTATGCTCAATTGTATAGGAAGAAGAGCTAAATAATGTGTCTATTTCCCACCAAGCAGTTCTACTACTCACATTTTAGGAATTAGTGTTGACAGTTTATCTGTTATTTCTTTCAACTTATTACAAATTTTTTATTTAAGCAAAGTTTGAGAAGCAGTTCTGACAATAAAGCTTACAGCTCACCACAAAATCTGGAAGTTGTTGAAATAGTTCCACAATGTCCTGCCTGACCTCTGACAGTTCCTCCACATCTACTGGCCACACGTCCCAGCCTCGTATCATCAGGTCCTCCAGCGGCCTGGCAGCCTTTCCCAGGACAAGGTCGGCAAGTTTCTGCAGGATGAGCTCCTGGTCCTCCGTCCTGCCGGCCATGATGGCCACGTCCAGCACCGTGTCCGTGTTCTCGTCCCGGAAGCTGATGTCCACGTGCTGCAGCAGCTCCTTGACCAGGTCGGCCTCAGCACCCTGGTCCACCGCCTCGTGGAGGAACGACCGCCCGTCGCAACCACGCACGTTCGGGTTTTCTTCCTTGAGGAGCTTCTTCATCATCGGCAAATCATTGTCCAGAAGAGCCTGGTATATCTCAGTTTCCCCGAGATCCATATTTTTTGTGCTGTCTCTATTAGGAGGTGTATATGGATCTGAATTCCAGATGTATTTAGTGTTTCTGGTTTAGTGTAAAATCAAAATGTTCAGATCAGATTGAGTTGAGCATGTTGATGTCTTGGAAATGGAGAACAGTATCCTATGTCCGTGTTGCTTTCATTGATGTGATTGTCAGACTCCTGCTACAAGCAGCTATCAATGAGGACCACTACGGCAGCCAATCCATATTTTTTACATCACCTGTATGTATGATATCCAAATATGACAACCTGTATGCATGATTATTTCCAAAGATGACACACAATGTATAGGTAATATTATATGGAACATGTAATACCAGAATAATCTACCCAACTATCCACATGAGGCATTAGAACATCCCCTAGATATCAAGTTCTGGTAGATCCTTACATTATCCATGACAGATATAGACATGATTGAATGACTCTTTTTCCCATCAGTTTTATACCCGCCTTGCTTACCTAAACGACTACTTGTCTGAGGGTCCTTCAGTCATCGCCAGCGCTGGCTCTACTGATTTTAAGCAAATGTCATTTGGATAATGATTATCTGAGGTAGCCTGACAGCACAGGACAATAATTACTAATTATCTGTTTGAGGATTGAGGCGTGTTCAATAAGGGGATGGCTTCTCATGGGTCCAGTCTGATGATGTCTGTCATTGTCAACAGACTGTCTTGGCAAAGCGAGTGCTTGGCTATGTGAACATTAGTTTAGATTGATCTGCTCACCATGGTTGCAGAGCTTACAAACAAGGTTAACTTCATCATCTTGTATTGATCACCATGTGTACCCGTTATCAAGTGCGATTATAGAATTTCTGTTAGATGGTCAGTGGCTGTAATTTGGCAAATACTTGTGTTTCATTTGTATAATTATTCCAACGAGATCGGGTCTTTTCCGCAGTAACCAATTATTAATCCATAAGCGTTTTAGTGTTCATTGATTGGTAATGGTAGATACACCTGTGGGATGATGAGGTCCTACTAATTTTCTACCTTGGACTCAACATCATGGAGCTGTGGCTTTTATTAAATATGTTTTGGAACCCACAATCAAAAGCATATTTACAAAGCTATAGTCAATTGCAATTTAGGGTGTTAAATACCACGAGTGGAGATTGGAATACCAATTTTTGGTGTGAAGTGTTTGCTCAATCAACCATTTTTACAATTTAAACATTTCTATCGGCAGAAACTCATGACACTTTTAATTACTTTATAACCTCATGAGATGTTCACAGCATAATTATAAATATATAGAATATACCTTTGTACCCCATGGGAACAGGGAAAATATAATATATACTAGGTCCATACCACTTCAACGTTTCAGCCCCTTGGCCTTCTTAGGATGGCCTTAGTGTATCACATCGTCATAGTCATATAAATACGCATTATTATTATTATTATTATTGTTCTCTATTTTTCTGTTGTCACATATGGGTGAAAGATTCCCGCTGTGACGTAAAACAATAATTCACTGACTGGATTTCTGTTAAGACTCTTCCTCTATGTATATAATACATAAAATGTTATAGTAGTATTGACCTAGCATAAACTATAAATATATACTCACAGATATTCACACAAAAGACATATTAATAATTCTATTTTAGATATAAAATCCTAAATATTTCTCGTCACATATGAGTGAAAGTTTCCCGCTGTAACAATAATTACTCGTCTCTACAGGGTATTACAAGCACATGTAATATGAACTGTAGAAACTGTCAATGTCCAGCGACACAGGAAGATCTTTAATTAACAGTAATTAACCTTCTAGATCCTAGAGGCAACCAGACATGCTATTCCATAGAATATTGTCCATGGGCTGGGAGAGTCTACAGAACCTCCAAGAGTGGTACCATTTTGTTCTTGAAGGTTCTGGAGGGGGGGGGGGCATGGACTAGTAATGATTGTGATTACTCCAGCAGGCAGATGGTTAATTAATTATGGTGCGTGTTGCTGTTTGTCAGCCTTCATCAATTCAATGAAGTATTCTGTATGCATGATGTGTTTATGTCCAATAAATACCATCATGGCTACAAACAACAGATTTCTTAATGTTTTGAAACACGCATTCTTCTGTACTGTCAGGGCTGTGAAGACACTGTGTCTTCCATAGACAGAGCTGAGAATTAACACTAGCTTGTCAGCCAGAGCCATTTCTCATGATCTTAGTAGTATCAGGATAAGATCTAGTAGAAATGTCATATTTTGTGAGAAATTATTATTTTTAGGTTTTATAACTATAAGCATGTTTCAAACACAAATTCTAACAATATGGAATATGTTTGAATACAAGAAATTTGTAAATTCTGAAAGTTAGTTTGGATAACGCACACTTTACATGATTCGTAAATTAAGCTGTCTATATATTCCATTCTCGTTCTGTACCAATCTGCTATATGATTTTACACTTACCTTGTGTAGACAAATCAACACGATGCATCCTTGGTGCATTCATACCACTGAGTCTCTGTGAGTTACTGAACACATATTTATACCGCAGCTTTGTTGACTGACGCCATGGAAACAGTTTGTGTTGCCAAGATGCCTCGTTCCGTCGCTATAACAACTACAGTCTTAAAGGATCTCATTGTCCAAGAAACTACAATACATGCATATCAATGGGATATTGTCCCATCAATACTAGATTGATGATGCACATGTACATTACTGCTTTCCTCTATAGAAACTGTTGACAACGATTAAAGTTCTAATTAACATCTAATGAAGTAAACTGTCAATGCAAATAGGTTGAAAGCATGTTTTTTGTTGGCTGTATGTTACCAGTTTCACAGCTCTGAAATTCGCTGTCACATTGCTGATATTGGTATTGGTAGTTGATGGATTGTATGCTATCTATTGTGTTGTATTGTATATTGTATTGAATAACAGTCTGTATAATTTTAATGAAAATAACATTAATGCTTTGATCTATTCCACAGCTAGTAAATTGGAAGCATGCTAAAATACTTGATTGTTTCAAGTCAGCATGTCATGATGACAATACCACCTATTGTTTAACTTCACAAATACAAGGCATTGTTCTGCTTTAGGTTACCATGGCATTGCCGACTATTCACAAATTAATACAAGATATTGTTTTGTTGCAGGTTACCATGGCAGTATTACCTGTTTAACTCTCTCACATATAAAATATTGTTATGTTTCAGGTTACCATGACAATGCTGCCTATCCATCGCCTAGCTACTGCAACCCAATTCCATGGCAGCCTGTTCATATACCCAAGGTGAAGACTGAAAAGCCCAAGAGGACGAAAGCAAAGAAATATGTCTGGAACCCCAACAAGTATTACTGACTTCACTGTTTTGTGCAGATGCTAATAGTTTTTTAATTGTAAGTAAGTGTATGTGACATCTTCCAAATAAAAGTGGTACATTAACGCCCATCAAAGGTGACTTTCTATTTCAAAGCCCTTCTGAATACTCATCTCTTCCGCCAAGCTCATCCCTAGTGACTGTCTTTGTCTGCATTTCGAGTATGAGTTTTTCCACATGGAGTCCAGCGCATTAGAAATGCACTATGATTATTATTATTATGATTATTATTATTATTATTACTATGTTATTTAGGCTGTCTGCTTGCTAATGTCATCACTTGCTAACGTCAGTTACGATTGACAGACTGGGATACATGTATTATATTACTTGCTATGACCTCGCATGTGCTTCTGCCAACTCCATTGAATGGCATTAACATTTTATTTACCATAATTGGTAAAAATTGACAGAAGCAACTATGTAAATAGTTTTTTTGTGTGTTTTTTTTTAGATTTTTAACATATATAATACCATTATAATAATAATTGATGCAATATCAAGTTCATATAACAATTGTATTTAAAATGAGAAAGGCGACATTATTTTGATAGACAGTTGTGCACTTTTATATGGAACATGTCATATATACATGTATAGAAATTTGTATAAATTTGTATTTATAGCTTATTTATTAATATTCTAATGTAAATTGCAGTTATAATTTAAATTGTGCATGCATAGAAATGAATAAGTAGTGTTTAATGATGTCAGGGTCAGGTGCTAGATCATCAGAGCCAAATGTCCTGAATTCGAATACTATCACCACCACCATCACTACCAACACCACCAACACCACCAATACCACCAACACCCAGCCACCCAGCCCCAGTGGGCCATCGTTAATGTAAGAGGGCCCAAGAGCCCAGGTTCAAATCCCATCCTGGGTGCCCGGCATCAATTATTGCTAAAGTTACCTTTCTGACGGGAATCATGATAGAATGTGCTATCTGTACTGTGGCATTGCAATAGTAGCCTTGGTCTGTCAGTATTAGCCAGTGCTCGCAGCTTTGCTGCAACATTCAGCACTATGGATGTCGCGGGTTTCCTCCTGCTAAACTGACAAGCCATGATGTCAGTGAAAGAATCTTGAAAGAGCTATAAACCCCAATCAAAAATAACAAAAATTTTAATTAATTGTAAGAAGAGGTCATCTTTCTGCTGCAGTCGTGATATTTGGTCTGAACTAACCCTATCATCTGAACATATATACCCCTATCATCCTCGGTCCATCAGTACCAGGCAGTACTCACAGGTTTACTGCAACACTATTGGTTACATGTGTTGCAGGTTTTTTCATACTGCAGGCTGAAAGGCATGACTTATTCAAAACATCTTGAAAATGTCTCTGAGCCTCAATTCAAACGAGAGAGAAAAAGAAAAAAAACATCATAAAGTTACATTAACAGTTATTTATATTTACACAGTAGGGTTTCATTAGCCAAATGGGCACTCCATCTTCATTGATACTGTTTATGAGATAATTTCCTTTGGCGGAGGAATAATACAGCACCAATGAACACCAATTTGGCTATTCTTGGTGAGGTCTGTCATAACTAACGGTACTATAATATCAATGAAATATATTGATCGTCTGTAATCCATTGTCCACATCAATGTATGTGTGTTGGAAGTACAATTTGTCCATAAATGCACATTTCCAAGTATTGAATTTTTAATGCCAGGTTATCTGACTGTATTTGTTTCATGGTGATGTGAGAGAGTTGGTCAAACACACATGTCAAGTATTGTTAGCGGCACAATTCAAGGACAGTTCCATGGATTTGTATTGTAATTGTGTTTAATGGGAAGTTTTAATAAGAGGATCTTATTATACGGTTAGTTTTTGTAACCTTAACTACCCCTGTGTCAGAGTTGTTCAGTCACATATTTTTATTATAATATTGGCATTATTCAATAACCAAAATTTCAAATGCTTTCATGATTATTGATCTTTTAGCTATGTTCTGCAGGTGCATTGCATTTATTTGTTTTGATTTTCAGTCATTTTGGGTGAAAATATGCTTGTATGTGCTAACACCAACACCAGATTTACAAGTACATGGTCATGGCAGACTACAGTTTAGAATAATAATAATATTAAAGTAGTATTCAATATTAACTGGATTTATTGCTTGATCACTTGTCATGCATTGTAATCCATTAATAGTTGGTAGGAATGTTTCTTTTTGAATTTCCTTTTTAATAGTGATAAAATATCACCTTTATAAACGGTCTTGTTAGGCAGTATCATGTTTTTATATTTTCCAATAGATAAATCGCTTACATGTATACATGTGAGTTTTTTTCATATTTTCAGATATATAAATCGTTTACATGTATACATGTGGGGTTTTTTCTTCTGGATTTATGACAGACCTCAATGGGTATGTAATCTGTTCCTGTTGCTCATATAAAAGAATATGACATCCATGGTGTATGTGTTCAGTGAAATACTGACAATACTGACTTGTTATCTGTCTCTAAATGTGGCAGTATAGAGCAAACATTGTCTGGAACCAGTTGTACAACGAGCAGCAGTATGCAAACTACGATTTTTACAAAACTGCAAAACAAAAAACACTATTTTATCAAAATCTTGGCCTAGAGTGAGAATTTTATTTAAATTATAGTAGATTATTTATTTATTTATTTATTTATTTATTTATTGATTTATTGATTTATTGATTTATTGATTTATTTATTTATTTATTTATTTATTTATTTGTCTACTTATTGTATCTGTTTTACGCATTATGTGAATGTATCCCTGTCTATATTTGTTAATTTCAAATTATTTTAAAATAATTTTCTTTCAATATTCAAAGAATTAAACATTTTCTGTTATTTTGATATATATATGTAAAAGGGATTGACCTCAATTGTACTGCAAATGTTTTCAGATGTGCATTCTTATATGTTTAATATTGATCTTTCTTACTGTAGTCTCTGGACCAATTCTACACTGTATTGTTGCTTTATGTGTTCCTCCTGTGTAACCTGTTTTGTATGTACTATTACAGTTTTTGTTTTCCTATTCTGTATACTGTATTGTCCGTCCATATAAGTCCATCCAGTGATATTGTTTTATGAGACTTTATAAAAACAAATGTATTGGGGGTCATTGATTTCTAGGAGAGAATTGTATTCTGGAAATGTTGGTATTCTTGTGTTGCTCGTTTCAAATAAATACAAATATTTTAGCACAGCAGCCATATATGTTATGAAAGAAAGCTGTGTCTGTGATATGTATTATTTGTTTGTAGTGTGCAAACAATAAATGAACACAAAATTCCTTGTTGCATATTCTTTTAATTTTCAACTCCCCGGACCCCAAGCTGGCTCCGTGGTGTAATGGTTAGAGCGTCAGCCCGGAGTGCGGAAGGTCGCAGGTTCGATCCCTGGTCGCGTCATACCAAAAGACGTTAAAAGATCGTACTTGTTCCCTTGATTGGTGCTCAGCATTAAAGGGGTAAAGCAAGGACTGGTCGGCTCAGAGTCAGTATACTGTTTCTGAGTGCGCATGATATACCTCCAAGTGAGCTAGCACTATTAAAAACTGGTGGAAATCCAGACTAGTACAAGCAGTACATATATATGCAAGCCATGATGTGAGTGAACAAATCTTGAAAGTGTCTTTAAACCCCCAATCAACCAACCCGGGCCCCAAGGTTACCAAAACTTTATTTAGTACGATTTCGTGCTCAACTCTGATTTGCAATAGGATGTGAGCACAATAGGTGAGTTGTGCATGAAATTATACTTTTAAAAAAGCTGTGGATTGTTGTCAGTCAAACTTTCTGAACCTGCTACAAATGTAAGTCTAGTTTAATGAACCATGTTTATCACTATTATAGTTTCAGTTAACCATCTTCTCAATTATTGTCATGATAAGGGTGGTTTTATGTAAAGGACTTAGACTTGTAGTGGGTTCCGAACATTTTGATTAGAAGAAGAGCCAGAGCGAGATTATCAGCATCAATGGTGTGAACTTTGTGCTGTCGGCATTGGATCCATTTGTCTTCATCCATATATTTTGGTGAGTTTTCTTTTTTCATACACCATGTTCAATAGTTGCTTGTTAACTTAATGCATGGATTTCCTTGCAATGGTTGACCCAAAGACCATACAAGGGTAATTTTTACGAAAAGCCAACTGTTTGGGGTGTGCCTCGATACTCAAACACATTCTACAATAACTCATTTCATCCATGGTAGCTTGAACTGAGTGATGGTAAATGTTTAAAAGGGTTGACAAGGTTATTTGAATGTTATATGAGAAATGCTGATGACAACCGGTAGCTGCCTGAACTGAAGTATTTTAGGAATGCTTCAATGAGTATAATTTTTATATAAGACAGCAGCAGCCTAATAAACAATTAACATCAAATCAAGGCAAGGTTATGGATTTTGAAAAGTTGTGGATGTCCACTGATATTTTACGTAAAGGTTGGATTTTCGATATAGTCGATATGCTTACATAAATAACTTGATTCAGGAAATTGACCCATTATTTAGATTCATTAGCCAGAGTACAATGATATTGAGACAATGAGCATGACATTAAGTTTACAATAACTTACAGCAAGCATGACATTAAAGTTTACAATAACTTACAGCAAGCATGACATTAAGTTTACAATAACTTAAGCAAGCATGACATTAAGTTTACAATATCTTAAGCAAGCATGACATTAAGTTTACAATAACTTACAACAAGCATGACATTAAAGTTTACAATAACTTACAATAAGCATGACATTAAAGTTTACAATAACTTACAGCAAGCATGACATTAAGTTTACAATAACTTAAGCAAGCATGACAT
>JAUTBT010048479.1:0-16217 GCA_032361225.1 Lepetodrilus schrolli | reverse complement strand
CCAAACCGTTCCAATCCCTCCCACACCCCCCCCCCCCCCCTCTCCTCGACACCCAAGGTTATGGTATTGCAGCAGTCAATAACATAACAGAATGGCATTGGCTGCGCAATGTGGCACAATGCAGGTGCAGCAATCTATCCTAACATGCATCACTCAATGCAATGTCAGTTTTGAGAGATGGAGGATTGACCAGCTTCCACTGATCTGACTTGATCATCAGATAGCTTGAGGAACTAGCAAGGATGCACTATGGATGCATGTTGTGTGTGTGTGTATTTGCGTGCGTGTGTGCATGTGTGCGTATGTGTGTGTTGTATTCCGCTTGCATGCGTGAGTATGTGCGTGTGTGTTTTCTCCTGACCTAAATTGACAATCTGTAACTGATATAAATCAAATAATCTTGAAATTTTTTAGAACATTGCTTATTAGATTTCTAATTATTAACCTTATCCTTGGTGAAGGCAACCATAGATGCCCTGAAGAGCAGTATCTGTGCCTAATCCAACAGGAGATAGTTGCCCTGCTTCCTGTTGGAAACTAAGTGGAAATGCGATATAAATCGGTTAATTTAATCTATATGGTGAAATTTAATTATGACTTGTTTTTGTTGACATTGATTACAGGGTGTATGATCACCTAGCAATTTAAGTGTCGATGAACTTTTATAATGAGGGTCGGGGGGTTGAGAAGGATATTTGATGAAAAATCTCGTTCATTTACCTTGCATATATAATTGACCATAGTGCAGACTGTTCTAATGGGGTTTACCTGACATGAAAATATGACGTAAAACTTGTTACGTTAACACATGTTTCCATTTGAACTCCGCTACCCTCTACATTTTGTGTGTTTTTGTGTGGTGTGCAAATTAATACAATCGCTAGAAGAATATGAGTTAATAATTATTTTAACTACCTGACCTTTCATCGAAAATTGATGAAACATGATACAGCCATTAAAGGTAATGCACCTCTTTAAAGTTTGTTGTTTTTAATAAATGAAAAAAAAATCTGAATAATTGATGGTTTTAAAGTACATAGCAGCATGTACAAACAGCTATGACGTAACTCCTATTGGTAAACCATTGAAAAAAACCACATTTCTGACAAGACACATCCAGTAGAAGATGTTGATGACGTTCTCCATGAAACCCTCCCAATGAGTTGACATAGCATTAGCTTGTGGCCACTTCTAACCCCAGTGCTAAAAGCCCTGTCCAGGGTATCATTGTACCTCGATTAGTCCCCCAGGGAAAGGCTGAGTCAATATTGCTCCAGGAATTCCTTGTTTACTGTAATCCTTATATGACCCTGGAGGCGAGGTCCTCCTTTAAATCCCACCCCCCCGGGGCAATCTTGAGGGTGGAAGGAACAATACCTGGTTTTTGTTAAATACTGTATGGCTTGTTCCTAGGAATGCTAAGTACATTGGGGTATGGTTTTTTTCCTTTTTGTTTTGTTCTTTTTGGGGGGGAATTGGGGTTCAGAGCCCCTTTCAAGATTCTTTCACTTATATCCTGACTTGTCAGTTTAGGGCAGGAGGAAACCTGCAACAATCGTAGTGCTGTATGGCTGGTACTGACGGACCAAGTGGTTTTAGTCAGTGGCAATCTTAAATGCTGCATTGGGCAATTCTAAGAAATCCTAGTACTATTAACACATGGCAGCAATGGAAAATTGGCGCCCTAAGGTTATGAAAGATTTTGAGAATGATTTCATAACACACATTTTGTACGAGAATTTATGAACAAAACTTTGAGTTATCTGAGTGATATCTGACCCGTGATTACGAAACTTTTTTAGTACAAACTCTTGCTCCTCAAGTTATTTTGTTCACAAATCCCAATGGAAAATTTGAGCTTGCGCATGCCAGCTCCTGAAAACAATGTAAAATATCATCTCTAACTTTGGAAAACTTAAGCCATAACTTCAGGAGATTTAATTTTTATGTTTAATAATTAATTAATCAATATAGTACTATGCATGAACAGCAAAAGTATTTTATGAATGCCAAGTTTACATACCTGTGTCATCGCAAATGGGTGAAAAACTCCATAATCACTCACTCGCTCACATTCCTGTGTTACATATTTTACACTCACCTGTGTGCGTAACCTGCATTTGATTATTACATTTTCCTACCATAAAGCTCAACTTTCAAATTTTACATAACTCTGAACTAATGAGATTTTAGCATGAGATTTGGGTATATATAACCTAGCTCAGTTTTGCCTTGTAGAATTTTAATGACAAATAATTTAGCCCACAGTCCACTTTTGAACGGCAAGAGAGATTCACTTTTGAAACCCAAGTTTCACTATCGTCTTCTATGACTGTTTAAAGCCTCCATGTACATCATATCTTAATTATGTCAGCTGTTTATCAATGCATGAACATTGATAAATAAGACAAACCCATTTGATATGTCACACGGTTGTGCTGTTGGCAGTGAAAACTGACATTTGATATACGTGTACATTGATAAACAGTGGTGGATTCAAATTTTCTTACTGTGGAAGGTACATCTTTCTAATGGTGTGCAGAAAGTACATTTCCATTTTATAAATACGCATAAAATGTATCACTCCACACACTCATAATATTTTCTTTTGGTTGAAAATTTACTGAATATTTAAATCTCAAATGTTGACTCATGTAGACCTATCCATCCACAACCACTGACATTTAAACAATTTCTTAATAGTTTCCAAATTTCTTATAAAAACATACATCCTGTCACATACTTATAGTGTTTCAATTAATGTTTACTAATTTGTCCAATTGTTCTAATTGCAAACACTTTTGTCTGATACGTCAAAGTTCTGTATATTGCCACAAATTTAGACTATCCATAGCCTCAGAGGGTGAAAGTAAATAGTTTCAATGTAAATTATGTTAATTGGTATTATATTTATATGAAAGGAACTGCTGAAATACTATACCCTCTTATTAATAACAATTATATTGATTGGTATTATTTCAATTTTAAAGGAGCTGTTGAAATGCTTTACCCTCCAGTAATCTAGACTGGCTTAACTGATCTAGGGGAATATTTCGAATAGGACTATTTGGGTGAGAACAAGGTGTGACACAAGACTACCACAGATCCAAAGACAATGGTTTCCGAACAACGTCAACACATTGTAATCATAAATAGCACTCACCTTCCTGCCGTCATAGTATAATACCATCACTGAGTTCCAAGGAAACTTTAATTTTAATAGCAATGACACTCCAACAAGAACATCAAACAGTCCTACATACTTTGATGTCCATGCAAAATCAAGCATGGCTGTCTCGTGAGATATATGTATGAAAGCCTGATTGTTCGAACTGACACACGCCAAGCATGTTGAACTGATACACAGAGATTACGAGATAGACATATACCTGTATTGCCTGATGAAATCTATACCAGATGAAAGCCATGTCCAGACTTCTTAAATAGATAACGTATCTGCATGTAATTATCAAGGACTCAACGAACAACCCTGTATGACTCCATTATTCGCAACTTGTTAATGGCTGTCTCTGTAGGATTTGTTCAGTTTAATACAGCCAATATTCTTTCTAATGCAAGGAAAAAAACATTCTAAGAAAGGTGTTTCTTCTCAATTTTATTTACCTTACACTTTCTAAAAATATACCAAAATATGTTATGGTGTTGAACCTTGTGATTGCAATTTTCATCTTGCATTTGAATATCTCCCTGAAGGTATGTCACAGATGCAAGATATAAATCATTTTATTTTGAAAACCCACATGCGAGTGATTTTGTACCATCATTATCCTGTTTTGAAATAGATATGATCAGGTGAAGAGTTAAATAAGTCGTGATTGCTTTGAAATATTCCACTGCTATTTACAATACCACCCTGCTATATTTTGCAACTTTGTTGAACTTTGTTGCACTATCCTACACTATTTCTGGGATCTGATGTGATACCAGCTTCCCATCTCAATGTTAGTGACTGGTGTTAGCACAGAGGTAGGACATCAGTGTTTGGAACTAGTTCGATTACCACCTCAAAGACCTGGCATCAATGTCTGCAGAAGTTGAATTTCTGTAGCGATCATGATAGGATTCACCATCTGTACTATTGTACTGCAGGTATACATTTTGGTTCGTGAGTACCATTGCTATAATGATTAGGAGTTCACAGGCTTACTGTAAAACTCCGGGAAAATACTCTAAAGTGAGTCTAAACCCCAATTAATGAAACAAAACAAAAGTAAACCTGCAATCTTATCAGCTAGTCTCAGGGACTTTTCCGCAAGCAGCTATCTACGTTTGCTTATATTCATATCACGTGATGGCATAAATTTAATAGTTTAAAGATTTTTACATATGCTGCTATGTTAGTAAGTATAATTGCCAAACATTTGAAACAGTGACACTTGTACCTCCATATATTTTACCTTCTACGGACATAGGAAATAAAAATCATAAGAATATTTAAAAGTTCTCTGAAAATGAAAGTTTGTAAAGTTTGCAATTTGATTACTCCATGGTTGTCATGGTGATCACAGACATGTGGACAAGTTGGCTTGGCATGTGGATCATCTCGTGAAATAAATATCGCAATAGAATCGGAATAATACGATAAAACGCGTGGATGACTAGACCTACAAGCATTCAAATTATGGAAATAGTTTGTATTCCGCTCACTGTGATTTTTTTGAACTGGCTTGACATGTGTTAAAGCTACCCCCATGTTGCGCACCTTCCATCAGGGCCAAAATATTGGTCTGGACTAAAAGAAAGTACTATTTAATTTATTTATTTGTATCTACCCATTCAATCATGATTGATTTGAATTTGCAATATTTTGTCATAGAAAAATACTAATAATTTTCCCATTTAATCGTGTTACTAAAATAATATTTTAACAATATTGCTGACTATTAATCTCATCGCTCCAGTCTGTCCTCCCGCAGCAACGTTAAACTCCATAATCACTCACTTACCAGTCTGTCCGATTTTATTTAATGTAATTTATTTTTTGTTAATAAATACTATAAACTAATGATTAGTGGAATGTTACTTAGCACTGATCAATTCTTTTTATATTGCACCTCCAGTTTTATGCTTTACAAAATTAATTTCAATTGCAATACACTTAACAGTAGGGTGTGAATGAGCCATTATCATTGATCAGTGGTCCATGATTCTGAAAAATCTGGTCCCCTGAATCACTCAAAATCTCATCTATTTGGGCATCTCCAGCTTCCTCCAGCAGGAGGAGGTTAAAAGATAACAATCAAATAATACATAAAATGTGATGAGGTTAATTTCCCATTAAAGTTGTCACTGGCATTCCTAGGAATTGGTGAAATATAAAACTTGAAATTATGAAAGATTGAAAAAGAACCATTTTGTACATAGAATAACTGGAGTGTTCAACTTTTATTATTAAGTATTATGATTATTATTAGTATAAAGTATTATTATTTTTATTAATTATTATTTAATTATTAAGTATTATGATTGTTATTATTATGAACTATTATTGTTATTTTATCAAGTATTACATGTATTATTATTACATGTGTTAATCTATTATTATTAATAACATTGTGGTTTTTGCATACGTTTTTTTATTATTAAAATGCAACTTTCTTAGAAAACACGTTTGACATGTTTTCTTCCTAACACTGAAAGTGCTCATGAATCTCACTGTACTGTTATACACAGCTAGGTCCTAGCATCGGGGACACACCAATCTGCTTCCATATGTCGTTGTTTATACTCATCATAAAATGCTTGCAAACAAACGAGCTCAAGGACTTCGTGGAGGTTTGGACACAGTGTGACACCACAAAAACTGACAGTTCAGGAAAAATGCCTATATCCTTCCTTTCTTTAGATGTGGCATATTTTGTCTCAACCCCCCTCCCCACCGAACCTGCAGATGATAGTGTGAAGGATGACATGCTTTCTTATCGCTCTGTGGGTAAAGGCTTGAACTGATGTGTGCTGTAGGCTCCCTTCCCTTCTTATCCATATTGGGTGACCATCAAAGCCACTTAACTCTCTCCCTGCTGGAGTAGGCAAGGAGGGCATCTCTGGTTGTCTCCAGCATAGATAGGTTAAACAACCCAAATATATATCACTGTCAAGAAAGCATCCTTAATAATATTGTGGAATCCTGGTTTCAAGATCAAAGAGTTTACATAATGTTACGACTGACAATTTAAAATTCTGATAATGATTTTATTTTCATCATTGTGCACCTAAGAGGTCACATCTGAAAAAAAAATCATTAAAATTCTGGGAGGATTAAGACATGATCTCTAAATTGCATCCCCTATAAATGCGTTTATGCCTTTGTAAGTCAGTATTTGGCCAAGCCTAGCTCATTAGTTTACAAAGCGTCCATAACTTTTTCCTCCAATATAGACTGCCAGGGTCATTATATGTTAATACATATTTATATACAGCTCTTTAAATGTGTAATTTTTGGTTGCAAGATGCATTATCCAACGTGAGAAAGCATGCAGCTTTCAATGTCATTGTGGGAGTTCATGTGAAACCTTAGAAGTCTCAAATATTGTCTCGACTTTTGAATTCATGAATGATCTGAAATTAATGGACTCGCTATTTAACGCACACTGAATGTACATTATCATAATGTTATCACATTAGGTCATCTTTCCCGGTGTCAATGGGTGATTATCACGAAAAAATATGACGTTTATTCTCAGGTGAAATTTTAATAGTGTCTTTAATTTCTCGTATGGTTTTGTGAGAATACATTTTTTTATTATATGTTTTGATGATTTTGATGTGTATCAGAAAATTGGAGCATCTGAAGATCCCATGGGAGCTGGGAGCGGAAGATATTACATTTATTTCATGTACCACTGTTGAACTTGATAATGATAGGATGTCAATTTCCAAAGCCAACATGGCAGTACATGTATATTCAGATAGATACACCTTGACAGACGTAGTCCTGATATATCTAGTTACGTATGACACCAGTACAAATATGACCCGACAAGTTGCATAACAATAGCATAGAAACATATAGACCCCTTCCAAACCACTAATTTATATCTTTTATAAATTGAAGCAATTGTGTAAGAAACGAAAACTTACTTTTACTTTCTTCCAACGTTCACAGTACACACACACCTTTTGAGTGGTAAATCCCATATCCCAGGTGTTTTACTGTCCCGTGGCTATTAATAGCCATTATGCACATTGAACTCAATACACAGATGGAATACTGATATCTTAACTAGACCAGTGTCAGGGTATGTGTGTATAAGAAATATCTTGTCAAATACTATAAAGGGAGAGGGACTAAAGTAACAGCCCTGGCGCAGACCCCCTATGTTGTAGGGTGTTGCAGAGGGAGGGAGGGGACAGTACACAGAGGCAGTCCACAGGGGCAGGAATGTTTCCTGGACAGAGAGTACATGGGGATTGTTGTCTGACATGTCCAGACTTGTTCCATGTTCCTTGAGATAGCCGGCCTCCTGTTGCTGAACTACACCCTCTAACTCAAAGTGTACACAGCCCAAACTTAAACACACTGTTTGCTGTCACGCTTGTTTTGGTCAAACTGCTTACAAGGGAAAAGAAGGATCTCCATGAAAGACAAGCATGCTAATTATTGTTACATTTTCTTGATCGATGCCTTTCTTATGTTTAAATATATGTTCCTTGAAAATATTCTTGAAAAATATTTTTTTTAAATTATATTAATTAGTTATGTTCATATGAGTATAGTATACATAATTACCTAATTTTATTGTACTGTGTATTTGTCAAGTTTGTTGAAGGTTCAAACTTTTCAAAATATAATACTGTTTTCATGACTTCTAGTTTTTAAGAATACATATCAAGAGTGTTAGGGCTGCGATGAAGAGAATCAGTAATTTCAGTTTAAAGTTTCTCCTATAGTGAATTAGTAACGCCCTTTATGATGTAAATGCAAGCCCAGAATAGTAGTTGATTCTATATCTGGATTTCATTGATGTAACAATCACATAAAATAAATGTCTGCACCTATTTGGCCAGGTATACTGTTGGACTGTTTGCAATGCATACCTTCCAGTTAATTTGATACCTCGGGGCACATGCTTGAAATAGTAAACAAGCTCAAGGAATGCCATTACAAAATTAATAAAGGTATATTCAGCTGGTAGGACTCGAGAACTAATGATAGAATAATCTATTATTGCAGTGCTGTGATGTGATGTCACACAGTTCACATCCAGAGGGGGCAATGTCGAGTAAAATGTAAATTTAACCAAGTTCGAATTGCTTGCCCCTGTTTGTCAATAAATACGTTCTTGAAATAGTGTATTGAGGTGCGACTCACTAATTATTGAATGCACCTGCTATTTTATGTCATGTTTGTATTAATCAAGCAGTCATTAATAGGCTGAATGATGGTGATGACATTTTAAATGTGAATAATATTCTGGTATCTGCAGTTGCCTGAAAGATATTTTCGAAGCATTGTGTCTAAAGATGTGATGTATAAATAAAAATATTTAAACGTTGTTTCGAATAGAATTTTTATTTTTAAATTTTTTATTCTTTTCTTTCAATCTTTCAATATCGCTATGTATATTCTTGAAAGGGTCGTTGGTAGCATAGTTATAGATCTCACACTTCAAAACTAATGGTCCCCAGTTCCTGCTCCAGTGGTAAAAATTTGATGTACTCGAAGGTTATCCTTCCATGCAGTCATAATAGTAAGATGTACCGGTCATGTCTGTAATTTTTAAAATGTGCTTTAGAGCTGCTTTCAAGATTCTTTCACATATCACGGCTTGTCAGTTTAGGGCAGCACGAAACCTGTGACATCTGTAGTGCAGAATGTTGCAGTAAACCTGCGAGCATCTGCTGGTACTGACAAGATCATGGATGATAACTGCATTGCCACTCTACAGACAGCGCATCCTATCAATATCGCGTCAGAAAGATAACTTTCATGAACATGGATGCCGGGCCTCTGGGGCGGGATTTTAACCTGGAACCTTTCGCTCCGAGGTCCAATGTTCTACCACTGTGCTACCACCCGCCCCAGTAATGTCTGTAATCTAGTGATCTAGCAGTGCAAATATCATCCTTGGTTCACTAGTACCAGCTGGTGCTTGCAGGTTTACTGCAACACTATGTCATGTATGCTCCAGGCATCTGTTCCACAGAACTATCGTAGCACTACGAGAGTAATAAATCATTAGAGTTAAGACTCGTAATGCTATGATTGGTCTGTGGAATGGGGTCCAGTGTTTTATGTCAGTTCATATTATAAATTCGGAATTGAAATTAATTACAAATTTCACATTATTACAGCTACTATAATATTTCTAAGCAGTTTCCGAAACAGCTAGGAAAACATTATATGAGCATATTGACAATACTACAACAAGCAGGTTATAGGGACTGATGGTCCACTGAGTAGCAAGTTTCTAATTAATTCAAGTGCTCCGAAATTCCAGCAGGGTATATATCGATCAAGAGCCGTGACAGAAATCTGCCCATAAAACCCATTCATTTGCAGCTCAACCACCTACTGACATAGATTTCACACAATGGAGAAGGTGCCAGTATAGAATGTTGTTGGCACATTCCGATTAATGTTCTCGTCAGCGAACACTTTGTCATTTTTTTTTCAAAGACATGGACACTGTATTACATATTAGACATATAAGGATTGTTGGGAAGGGGAGGGGAGGAGGAAGTGGTGGGGTGGTGGAAGTGGTGGGGTGGTGGTAACATTGTAGATGTGTTACTTCCTGTAATGGACATGAGGTGGCCCGTTGACCTCATGTGTTTCATTTTGAGTAGATGAGATGGTACAGTTGGGTATTGTCGGAATATACAAAGCTGAAGGTTTGAGTTTGAAGCCATGTTCAATACCTGCTTTACATTTACGAACATTGGGATGAAATGTCAAAATTCAGATACAAATTACACTTATCATCCTTTGGTTCTGTACAAGCAACAGCCAGACTATCCATCGTCTCATAGGGTAAGGAAATGGATAATGGTTATTGGCACTTGAAACATAGTGTGTTTTGGCTTGGCTTCCCACCATACTCTGGAAAACAGCTAGTTTAAGACCTCTATATTCTCACTGAGAATTATCCTGTACTCAGTCCACCAAAGGGCACACTATGGGTTTGGATTGTATATTATATTGTACTACACTTTATTGATTGGGATTGTGCACTATGGGATGGGACTGTATCAGACCACACTGTTGAATAGGACTGTACACTACGCCACTATGCACTGTGGTATGGAACTGTACACTAATTATGGGATATTGTATACGGTAGGGGGACTGCATATCATGGCATGGGACTGCACACTCTGATATTGGACTGCACACTATGGGACTGAGCGAGTGATTGATTATGGAGTTTAACACCGCTACGGGAATCTTTCACCCATTTGCAACGATACTATGGGACTGCACCGCAGACTAGGGGATGGTACATATGTTATTGGGCTGTACAATATGGTATGGTATTGGAATGTACAATATGGTATAGGCTTACACAATGGTATTTGAACTGCAAACCACAGGATTGCAAACTATGGGACTGCATACAATTGTATAGAACTGGCCATTGGACATGACATTTTCCCCTACACGGCTGCAAATAGCTAATCTCAAAGTGTACCTAACAATTATTGAATGAAAAATACAGCCCACCGACGAAACCGTTCTGCGTTTATTTATCTGGGTTTTTGTGTTCCATGCGGTCCCCACCTTATCACACACTACATTAGGTTCTGCAACTGACCTTCAAGTGGAGATTAAACCGTGAAAAACTAACTGCTTAGCTAGTCCCAGTTAAACCCGGGCTGAGGTGTTGGGCAAACCTAAGGAAAGCAGAGGAGATTATGCCACTGGGCCGTGTTATGTAATACAGCATAACAAGGCAAGTGTTGATTGGGCAGCGCTAATCCAGCAGCAAAGGCGGGGACCTGGGAAAAACAACCATCGTCAATTAACCTTTTTCAGTGTTTCCATGGAAGGCCAGACTGGAAGTTTATATAGATAGAAGTTTTACTGTTGGGAGGGAAGTCAATGTCATGGGCAACATTAGTTCCGTCTTTGTTGGTGGTCCTGTGAGAGATTTTCCGGTGGAAAATATTTGTATTTGGTGATGTTATTGTTTTCAAGTGCAATTAGTTTATGGGAAGATTTGTGATCTATATATGTACTTGTATATATATTGTTAGACTATCCATAGTCTCAGAGGGTGAAAGTAAATAGTTTAAATATAAATAATATTGATTGGTTTTATATGAAAGGAGCCGCTGAAATTCTTTATCTAGACTTGCTTATATCCTCTAGGGTTATATTTTGAATAGGAGTATTTGGGTGAGAACAAGGTATTACAGAGACTAATATATTATAATTTTCCGACTATTTTTTTTCATTGGTAAGCAAGATTTCATAGAATTAAATTAGATTGCCTGCTCAATATATACATACACACATCATTAGAGATGCCATGATGCATGTAGAAAAGCTGTTTAAAAAATACAACCAGATATGTCAAAAAAAATGAAAAAAGGATAGGAGCAAGAATATGAGAGGCCTGCAAAATCATTAACAGTTCCAATGACATTTGTCAAAATGTAAATATTTAATATGTAAAGACTGATTTTTCGATTTTTTAAAATTTTATTTTATTTTTTAATTGGGGTTTAGAGTTGCTTTCAATATTCTTTCACTTATATCACGATTTCTCAGTCTAGGGCAGGAGGAAACCTGCAACATCCATAGCACTGAATGTTGCAGTAAACCTGCAAGCACCGTCTGGTACTGACAAGACCAAGGAAGTTTTCAAATTAGGTACATAATTTAGTTTCATTGGACAAGGATTTTACACATTAACATTGGTCTTGAGAAGAAGCTGGGATTATTCCTGGTAATTCCAAGGTATCTCTGAGATTTGAAGACTTCAATTCCAGCAGATAACTGGGGATGCTAACGGTATTTAAAGCCACTAGACTAAGCAAACACCACATCTGGGCTTTTCTGTAAACACCAACTATTGCTGAAGAAGAGTTGCACGAAAGTTGCTAGGAAACTTCAACAGGTATCGCAAATTGACAGACAATAATAAAAATAATAACCCAAATTTAAAAGAAATATGTTGGTTTTTTTAAAATTTATTTTATTTTGGTATATAGTATAAGTATCAATGATTGGATGTTTCAACAATCATAAATCAGTGCTACTCAAACTTTGAGATTACACCTTGATCCATGTTTTTATTTTAACTTTCAGCTCGTATTGGACGGGTCAATTTGCCTGCAAGTGAAGTCGAAAGTCTTTTAAAATACACACCAACAAGGTCAAAAGGCTCGAATAAATTTTTTCGCAACCTCCACGACAAAGGTATGTAGATTTTTTTGTTATTTTATTATTTACTTGTACACATATCGTCATCCCCTTTGAAGTGTTCCCTGCTAAGCACCAAGGTGAGTAGGGGAGTACTCAGGGCACCCAGACCCCAGTTCAGACTGGGAGGTAGAGGGAGTAAGAATGAGGGGGGTTGGGATGGGTGGTGGAAGGTGGCAGCCCTTAGGGAGCTAGTTTTAGATTTATCTCAAGACGACACCTTACACCATTCCTCACATACAAGTTCAATTATGACTTTTTAAACTGACGGGTAGGAGCGACGTCGGCTGGTTGAGAAACACCCTGGGTAACAATGAGAGCCTTGGGTAGGGTGGGTGCTTAGGGGCTGGGTGTGAGATTTCAGTGTGAGCTGAACACGGAGCTCGAGGGGCTACTAAGTACATTGCCAGAGCTTTGTCGGAGCCAGGAGTTTGTCCTGTGATTTCACACCTGGGCGACTAGCAACAATATGGGAACATACATGGACAGCTTTTACCAGTCGTCCTTGTTCAAACTTTCTTCCGTAAGCTCGTTTGTAAAGTGTGATGCGATTAAACACAGCAAATATGTATATCACGGCAGACTTTTCTCATTCGCAAAGTAGAATGACTTTGATTCGATGAAAGGTTTCGTGTTCTTTTCTCAGGGATAAGGATTTTTTTTTTACTCTTAAGGTATTTTATATAAATGTTGTTTAACCTTATTTTTTTTTTTATAAGTGAAAGAATACTTTTGCTTGATATACATTACGGTTAAGCCTAGTGTAATTTAAATAATAATAATTTCAATAATGTAATTCGCATGTAACATCTAACATATCAACCCTGATCAATAGATCAGTGTGCACTTACTCACCTTGTCAATTCACTGGGGGGGGTAGGCCTTATAATTTGTTGTAATATGATGTATTTTGGTATAGATTTCTGAAATCCTCATTTCTAAGTTTACCGAATCTAAATATAAGCTAACTGTTTTATGAATATGCAATTTGCAAGAAGATTCTCTGTGGGAAAGTGCACCTCCCTACCTCATCCCCTGACTTTAAACTGTTGCTAATCCCGTAATTGCCAAAACGTCGTAAAAAATGGGCCAGCTTGAAGCCATCAGATCAACCAGGAATCTTTACGACCTCTCTAAACCCGCCAGGGAGGTCATCCCTGGGATTATCCTCCATAAAAAACTGTTTTGACTGCCCTGAAATGACCAGCCAGCAGATAAAAGCACGGACAAGAGGGGTATGCATATCTAATGTCTAATGCCTTCTTGAAAGCTGGTGATGACAAAAATCAGACACATTTTTTTTACTAGTAATTGCCACTTCTGGATAAAGCTATCTAAGGTCTGTTCAACTAGGTATCGAGTTTCTGTTAAAAGTGTGTACCATAGCTGGCCAATAGCGTGAAGGAATTTGATGACTATTCAATATTATACAGAACATTTGAACACAAATGAATGGGTGTAATATGAAGCCATCTTTTGAACGTTTTTGAACTTTTTCGGAAGTATTGTAAGAAATGAAAAAAAGATACAGGTTAATGAGATGATTTATTTTTGTATGGAAAAAACATTAATTTTAAGGTATGTTTATTTTGGAGGTACCACATACTAAGTTATTGCCTTTTGACTTGCTCCATTCTGAAAGTTACTGAGATTTCCTAGGGAACAGGGTTTACCAGAAACATTTCTAATCAGTTTAAATGTTGAAAATTCATGTTATAAACTTTATCCATTTTATTGTATGGCAATGATTTGATGCAGGTTAATCAAATGTTACGAATAATTGATAACATTCATGCATATAATAATTGCATAAACTTTGAGGACCATGCAATGTGTGAAACGCTGTGGCTTAGTGTAGTTATGCTTGATATTACTGCTGCTCAATATGTATGTGTGATCACGTGAACACTCAATTATGCATGGTTGTCTGTCTCTGTCGCAAGTCTCTGCCACCAGGGGGTGTTGTTATGGGTTGGCTCATAGCTAATCTACAGATTGATATGGATTAAAGTAGCATTGCAATGTTTACATAGATATTTATTATTATAATAAAATCCAGAGCTCAAAATTCCTGCGGGCAAGAGGCTTGTCAAGCAGACCTGGACATTTTTCTCATTTTCAGTTGCTTAAAATTATAGATTTTGTTTATGCTTAATCGGTGAGTTCTATTTCTAATCAATTTTAGATTGATTAATCAGTTGTTAAATGAAACTATATTGGGGAAAGATTATATATCAGTTTATGATTGGTTTGTTTGATGTTAATTATCATCAGAATTATTAATATTGTTGTCGTCATTGTCACTATCATCATCATCATCATCATCATCAACATCATCATCATCATCATCATATCATCACTGATTATATTGAAAGATAAATACTTATTAATTGCTATCGAGATGCTTCTATGAAATACTAGTTCTACTTAGAATAGTTCAATGCTGACAATACATACCTGTGTCTTGCACTTCCTACTGCCTACTATGTCTTTCCACATGCATGCTATATTGAAACCATGTATCCACGAAATAGAATATTGTCCAAATGCTCTTTTACAGAGTCAATATCAGATGCTGGAAGTACCGTATGGATCGTCAAACTTTGAAACTTCCAAATCAAACCGGTTACAATCCAGCTCGGTAGCTTGATCAGAATAAGTTCTCTGGCACCGAGGTATCAAAGGTTCGAACCTGCATATCTGAATGTGTACTCTCTACCCTTATACAAAGCTCCCGCTGCCACTGGTTGGAATGGAGTAGGTATTGTACTAAGGGGCGTATCCCTTCACTGGATGGCCCAAAATCTGACCAGGGTTGGGTCTTTGTCTTTGCTCAATGTCCAGATGGATAGCGAAACCAATCGGGCAGCCGGCAGTTTGACCACTGGCTATTTTTGTGGCTCCAATTGTTTGTCTTGGGCCCTAGCAGGATGGCCATAATCAACACCTGATTGCCATGGCTTTATTGTATGGAGGAAAGTTGTGATTTGTTTAAAGACTTTTCACGCATGGGGCAGCTGGTATTCAAGATGATGATGGGCAGTTTTAATACTTTCATACGAATTTCAATTTGTGTTCATTACATTGTACAATATGTCAGGGCAGGTTAAGGACGGGTTGGATGTTTACCAACTTAAAAATTGTAAATTAGATTTGTGTAATGACTTTTCAGTATTTGGTACCTGAAAATATAGGAGGGATTAGAAACAAGTGATGTTACTTGCGATTTGTTTATAGTAAAATAGAGCCAGAAAAAGCAACAATTGATTCATATTAGTACACCATGATTGATTTTTTTATATATATAAAAAAAATAATTGTAGTATGATATATTTATAATTTTATCTTTTTATGATAATCACTAATAAGATCAATCATACATTAAAAGTTGGTCTAGGTTTAATTTATAGTCTATATCTTGTAAATACATATAAATATTGTATAATTAATTAATTCATTGTCACATATGGGTGAAAGATTACCGCTGTGAATACATAAATGCAAGTAATGTTTCTATTACATGAAATTCTGATCCTTGAAATAAAATCATTGCAGATGACGACAAAGAAATGAGGAAGACAATAATTTTGTTGATAGTACGTCATGTCGTTTCCATTGAGAAAAGCTACGACTTCCGAGACCATCTAAAATAGAATTGGCAATGGTCATTGATGGTTGTTGGTTGTTGTCATTGTAGGAAGGTCCTGAAGAAAATTGACCAATGTTAGCGAGGATGTTGTTGACCTCGTCCAAACAATTACAGGTTGCCTCCTTCCTCCACAATTCCCCTATTCCCCGGGGGGGGGGGGGGGGGGGGGGGGGGGGGGGG
>JAUTBT010048468.1:0-16218 GCA_032361225.1 Lepetodrilus schrolli | reverse complement strand
ATATTGTATATTTGTAAGGACCTGATTGTTTGGTCTGCCTTTTCAAATGATTTAAATATTTAGAATATTTGAAAATACCCCCAAGGCATGCTAGTTGTGGCCTGCTTGTTTTGTCTACATTTTGAAAAATATCGCTATCGTCTTGTGTTTACAAATTATTTGGGGCCAGTTACGCCCCTGGAGTTTGAACGTCGGGGAAACTAAAGGATTCTTGACAACTGAAGATGCTTCATGGTGTACATGTATTCCTGTATCAGCAAATTTACATAGAATTTCATCGAAAAGCGCTGAGCCGTTAATTCTCAAATAAAGCATGCACAAATCCACAGAATCTTTTCAAAAGGTTCTTAATTCAAATACGACCACGAAACACTCTTGTGTCTTCTTGGTGAAAATGGATTATGTGTAAGGACATCTATATAGAATACGAACAGAATGCCTGTCTGTATAAGCGATCGGTATTTGCATATTACATATACTATTTGGGAGATTTATTATCAATGGCATAATAGCTACTACATGTTTGTAGCGCCCAACAAGCAGTGCAGTGTCAGTAAATGAATTTACAATTAAAACATTTTTTTTTTGCTGTTTCATTTTATTTTTATTTTTAATAATTATGAATTACCAAACGGAAGGCTTATGCAAAGTACTACACTACTAAAGCTTTCCATGTCGTAAAATCTACATGTATAATATAGAAAAGGGTCAGTTTAATATGAATCCAATAAGTCTTGCAGGTTGACAAAATACTTCCACATTAATCTGCAAGTTATGCTTCATTTATTAGAATACATGTAGGCCTATGCAATTGCAGATGTTGTTGGCATCGCTGTGTATAGGTCTACATGTACATACAATAACTAAAGCATCACTTGTTAACGGCATCTGCCACTGCAAGGACGTTGTCTAATACGACAGGTACGAAATACACATGAAGCGTAAAGTAAGACCGATATGTTTAGTATTGTAAAATCTATATCAGTATGGACGTTTAAATTGGAATTAATTATATTATTTTTGAAATTACTAACTTGTAATAAATTATAAGAGACGATGAAAATACAAGTGTAGCAACAACAAATACGAAATTAATGTGGTATTTTATTTTTTAAACGGGTGTAAATGACCATATTTGTCACTGAGGATATGTTGTGAATTTAATGAGTTTGACCAGTGAAGCATGCCTCTGTCCAGCCCGCGAGGGGTTACATTTCTATTCAACGTCTATTCATACTGCATATACTTTATATAGCATCTACAAGGGCTACGCGCCTGACTGGAAGGCTAACCTGACTGGCTATTCTCAGATATATTATGCAGTATAATACTTCACTAGCTTCTTTTTCAAACTTGTGATGCTCCCAAAATGTTATTTTAACAAGGTCAGCTATACTCGGAAATATATTCTCTAGATACCAGTAAATGACAATTAAGGCCACGTATGTTTAAACACATATATTACGGAAGAGGAAAATGAATATACCATGATCTGGATCCACTTAGAAAAACCGCACCCTCGATTAAGCCACTTCATATCTTGCTTACATATCTTAGTTCGTCCTAGCTATAAGCCTGTGACCATCCCTGGTTCATCTGTGCGATTGATGAAATACTTTAAACTCTACAATACTTGACATTCAGCGACCCGTTGCTCAGAACAGTTGTAGCTACAATTGATTGTAAGTACATTTTTAGGCACCCGCTACAAATGTACGCCTGGCTGCACGAATCACTATTATTGCTACAATAGTTTTAGCTAATCATATCCTCAAGGGTAGGACGAGTCCAAAATATTGGAGCACCCGAATAGAAGTCTATCATTATTTTCCATACGTTTGAATATTAAATCGTAGAAAAAAGATGAGAATAAATTACTATTGTATGATAGTGTAGTTATTCTTTCACTTTGTAATATAATAATTGTCGTCGTAGAAAAGCCAGAATGCCACCGAACATGTGATTGAAACATGCCGCTAAGATTAGTAACTAATCAGCGACGTCACTACACTGAGGTCATACCACTTCATAATTAGGATCATACTTTCTTAGCCAAACGATGTTAGCAGATCAAAAGATGGTAGTCGAGTTAAATTAATAGTTTTTGTGAGTTCCATAACATATAATGTGGGATGAATGACAATATTAAGACTACCATAACTCACGGAACTTGAAACTACTTACAAATTGTGAAACAAATGAATATTGTTACCAGAATACAATGAAAGATAATTTGATCAATCATCCATTTATTAAATTAAGTGCACAATTTAAAACTTATGAAATTATGATATTTAAAAACTTGCAACAACTTCTACTTACAGGTGTTTTGTTTAACCAACAAATGTTACAATGAGCTTGTAGTGAGTGAGACACATTCAAATGTCCAGTTGAGGAAGGGTAGGCTCACTTTTCAGGACAGTGAGCGACTGCTGTCCTGAAGATGTCATAGTAACAGTAACTTGTCGGGTACTCGTCGTAAAAATTGGACTCGAGTACCCGTCTGACCCCTACCTCGTAGAGATAAATGTATTTCATGCAATTGACTTAAACTTGTATACTGTAACCGAGTCTCTAAACTTTGACTCACACTCACTTGTGTTCTGCGCAGCGTGGATCAGGTATTAAATACCACATTTCTTTTTTAATTGCGGTCGGGCGGTAGTTCCACCATACAGATTTCAACACCGTCGGTGAAACACTGTCGGAAATATACCGGATGTGGGATGCGTCATACAGGACCAACCTCTATTGAAGCACACACGTCCCACTCTCACTGTATCGCCATTACGTCTTTGTGTGTACAATTTACTTGTAGGCGTTATGGGGCATACCACAGTTTCTTTCCACTATCATTTATCATATAAATCAGCTTAGTTCGAGAGGCTGTTGTTGCTAAACTATTCAATCATCATGCATTAGCTTTACACCCACTTGTACAGAAAGGCCCAAATATTCGTATAAACAGAAAAATAGAGTAGGTCAATAACGTCAGATTTTGTCAAAATTCTGTGGAAGACAAGCAGTGAAAATTAACAACTCGCACATGTGTAGTGATATACAATTAGATTGCAATTAAACTGCGTGGAACCTACTTCATTTGGAACACAATACCATGCACATTACTTAACATACAAAGATACCAGGGCACGGACAATGGAACGTATGCAAAACCTGCTTTTTCTACGGACTACTTGGCCACCGTTCACAAGGAGAAACTGTGCTACATTCGTGAAATTCGTGAAAGGTCTGCTGATGATGGCCGAATGTCGTGACGTGGAACTTTTTTTCGGCTTGGCGTGGTCTTCATAAGTTTATGTAATGTAATTTTATTGCCTAGTTTATTGTATTCTTTCCCCCCGCATAGTATTAGGTTATTTTTCTATACAAATAATGAACGGAACGTTCATAACAACTAATTATATATACACCAGTCTATGTGGATTAACATTCTTTAGTAGGCTACTTTATCAGCCAATATAATGACGCCCTATATTGACTTGATAAGAAATGAACCAGCTGTCAAAAATGAATACACATACCTTACAAAGATTTCAGAATTGAGTTTTATGAGTTGAAGCTATCCAGACAATGCTTTTTTATTACAATTTCAGAAATCCTATTGAAACCAACCGACAATACAACTTAATACATCAGTGCGTATTATGTAGGGAAATATCAGTATGAATAGCACACACAATATTATTGTGTGTTCGATTTACAAGCGTGCTTAGTTTGCAAAATGTGTTTTGCGTTGCATACTGACAGTTTGCTACAATCACAGTGGGAGATATATGAAGGCTATTTCGTGTATGTTTTCTTAGCACCGTGATTAACTGTTCGCAAGCAAATTTGATAAACAATTATTAGACCAACATTTTAAATGCATGGTATGTATATTATGATGCTGTAAAACTACACCCCCAAACTACATGCATAAAAGGGGGCTGGTGGTAGCGCAGTGGTAGAACGTTGGACTTCGGAACCAAAGGTTCCAGGTTAAAATCCCGGCATCAATGTTCGTGATACTGATAGGATGCGATGTCTGTAGAGTGGCAATGCAGTTATCATCCTTAGTCTTGTCAGTACTAGCCGGTGCTCGCAGGTTTACTACAACATTTAGCGCTGCGGATGTTGCTGGTTTCCTCCTGCCCTAAACTGACAAGCCGTGATATAAGTGAAAGAATCTTGAAAGCGGATGTAAACCCCAATTAAAAAAAGAAAAAGAAAAAAAAAGCATGCATAAATAAAAGATCAGACTATGCCATAGGATTATTTTCCACAAACGACGTACAATTACTGCAAAATTGCCCAGGGTATTGTTTTCCCAAACTCTCATAAATAATATTCAACTGATTAGACAATTATATAGCGCTTTAGAAAGTGTCCGATCGCTTTGTGCAAGAGATCGCTACCCTGGCTTGACTGTTTGTTTGTTTGACTATATTTTATTCAAGATGAAATTAATTCGTTACCATTATTACTGATTAGAATGATGTGACTCGCTGTCCATCACGTGACAGAAGCTCTCGTATCAATTACGAGATAATAGCCCTCTCGTAAGTAGTGGTATCCATTGTTACATATTACAATACCACTTAATTACGGCAGAGACATGGTCTCGTCGTAGATACGAGAGTTTCAGAAAATGTACCCAGATAGGTTCGTTAAATGGGTGTACACAGTATCAATGTTCACAGTTGTCTGTTCTTCAGATAGTTCGACTGTCCGATCACTTTGAACGTAAAACCCGAGAAACGTATGTATTTAGCCCTCTCCCTGCTGGATTAGACACAGATACAGTCCTTTAGGGCATCTCCGCTTGTCTTCAACATGGGGAGCGTTAATGCGGTTACCATGCTCCTTTAAGTAATATATATTTGTACCTCATATGCCGAGGCTCTCTGAATAAATGTCCTCTTCTGTTCTGGTATGAATACAACCAACATGTACAGGTGGATAAATTCCGTGGATATCTTTGCTCAAATGATAAATCAAGTGAAAAAATACAGTCTTTATTGATTTGTGACAATCATAATTAGTAGCGTTACATCAACTATTATTGATATGAGTAAAGACGGATGTCATCGGCACAAACAGAGGAACAGAGGTATATTATGGATATTAACTACACAGTAGTGAAATAGACATTAAGCTCTACTCCGATGAAGAACGGAATATGCTATTATGACTCAACCCTGCTTCTTTACAACATTATTTGGAATCAACATAGCTCACAGCTTCAATTGCAAACATTAGATCTAGCTACGTATATATTAGTATGTTGGTTTCATTTATAGTCCCAATGACAACAAGCTAGATTGCGATAGTCACATATGAACTAATAGCCATGTACGTAACGACAAATCTCGCCGAAGAAAATCTGGTGGTTATAGGCCATTTCAAACCCTTTCTGCCTCATCCAGCACCACAACTATCCAAATTCCCGCCATCAATCCTTGAGCTTTTTAAAAGCATCACCAATTCAGAACTATTCGAATTCCAAAGTCAAAATACTTCCAAAATATGGATTCACCATTCATGACCACTCTCCATTCCTTCTTCGCCGGACGGTCACGTCTAGGTCAAGAGACACGGCCTTGACCATTTCCTCGTGGGCATCAGCAATAAGCGCCGAACACCTTCACCACCGATGTATAAGGAACATCCGGCTGGAGTATGTATCAGACGGGATTGATCGGGCCTGGCTCGGGGAATCCATATGGAGTGTTTTTTGGGAAATTATAGGGAAGCATCGTATCACCCGGAAGACTCTCCGTTGATCCTCGATATGACCACCTGCAAGGTCCATCTGCTGAACTCAAGTCAATGAACAGATCAACCTCCTGTTCCTCGGATTTGTGATCAGTATTTATCATCCCATCGTCCCTATTGATCAACACACCGGCATTAGAACCTTTCCTCTTAATGTTTTCTTTGGCACTTTCCTTTAAATCCTCTTCTATTTTTTTCTTTTCATTCTCCATCAATGGGGATTTCTTGTCCGCTTCTTTATTTCCATTGCAGTCAGATCCCTTTCCCGATTTATCTTTCCCATCTTCCTTCTTTCCATTGTTATCGCCACCGTCCTTTCCCCCATCCTTTTCCCCATCCTCATCTTCTTCATCAGGGTAGTCGCGTTCGATCACAAGATCCTTCACAGGCCAGAACTGCTTGTATTCACCGATTATTTCATCTATCTGACCTTTAAAGCTAATAGTCTTAAGATTGAGCTTTATGGATTTAGAGGACAGCACGTTCTTGAGCAACATGGGAACGAATCCTCCGGCTAGAGTCGCCAGCGTCTGATTAGTGGACGACATTCGCGTGACGTTGCCAAACGCCATCACCACGATCATGACGAACAGAAGGAAAACCACGATGACCAGGAATTTTCCGGTAGCTGCCAAGAGATTTAGGTAGACAGGGCCGGGAGCTCCGTGAATCTGAACATCGCACAGTCTTTGGAACAGTCTCAGAGGAATTCTCGGAGTGTCAAAGGAATCCAGGAACAGCAACAGCTGACCGATCCTCCACCTGACTTCTTTCTTTTTAAAGTTCAGATCTGTTTTGATTTCGGGGACCTCGTCACTGCATTTGAGCTGGAAGGCAGCGTTCTCTTGGATACTCGAAGGAAGACTGGCGATCTTTTTCAAGTCCTCGGCTCTGTCAATCATCTCGGCGATGATGGTTTTGTTAAACTCCAAGTAGTTCATATACACATTGTTGTAGCAGTCGTGCATGTACACGAAGACCAGTAGCACCATGCTGACGTATTTCAGAGTACTGCTGGCATTGACAATGATTCCCATCATCGTGCACGCCAGCACTTCCACGATCAAGCCAAACGACTCGGCGAAGATTAACGCGATGGCGTAAAGAACACACAAGCAAAATCCACCACATACTATTTGCAACAACCAACTCTTTATAGTGGTAAGTCCGTTAAATCCCCACGACGATGGACAACAGCTGTCCTCCTCGTCAGCAGTGGCTTTATGCACAACTTTATCCATCCTAGAAAGTTTTTTCCCCAAATTGTGAATTTTTCGGAACTTCCGTCTTTTCTTGACTTCGTCTTCGTCCAGGTAATCATACTCTCCGATCTGCTTCTTCGTCTGGTATATAATCCTGAACGATAGATACACCGTGGGTACGCAGTACAAGGTGAATATGATCAAACAGAACGGCATGGTAATGCACATATAGAGCGGCGCGATTAGAATCGCTACGAGGCCACACTTCTTGAACGGCCAGAGTCCTATTCTAACGAGTACCTGCAGGACCCCCGTCTGCGAAATGGCGTTCATGTCCTGAAGAGCTTTCCTGGCGATCGCCTTTAACCTGTCCCTCACAACTGGTTCAGAGAACCCGATGACTATTCCTGACAGAAAATAGAAAATGTAGCAAGCAATGAAGACCCCGTGTATCGGGCTGTAGTGCTGTATAATGTTTGTCCGGTAGAAGTTGTATTTTAGACTGAGTCCCAGATCCGACAGAGCCCCTCTTCTCTGGTCCATCTCGTCCTTCTCGAATTTGTAGTAGATCAACAGTCTGATGTAATAGGGGAAAGGCATGAGTAGCAGCATCATAACCTTCACTACAGTCTGTACGAATTTGTGCCACGTACACCTCCGGGAACACCTCGGCTCCATGCACGCCCAAATACTCAAATCACAACAATCCGTAAAAGGATCAATTCCTTTGATTTTGCACCGACACATGTTGTCGTAAAACGTCTTCATTAACCCCGTAGGCGGGTCATTCTCTGGAAGAATCCGCTTTCCTTTCACAGTCATTCTGACGTCCGACATCTTTATCGGAATAACCTCATTCTGAGGAAGTGTGTCCAGCATCGCTCGTAACCTCCACCAGTCTGAGATCTGCTCGATGGTGAGTCGTTCTTTATATCTGATCTTGTAATCGGTGTCCTCGGCAATGTAGATGGTCTTTTTGATTGGCTTCTTGAGCTTGAGAACGTACTCGGCCGCCACGTACACAGCGCTGTACATGCTATTCGGAAGGAACATAGGACAGAAGCAGAACACCAGGACCTTGACGACCGTCACGGATATGTACAGAATGGAGATCCACGGATCGTCATCCTGACTGCTGCAGATGACTTTGCTCTGCGCACCCCTGTAGCAACACTTGTACTTGAAGTCCGCGTAACCGTCTTCTGGGATGATCTTCTGATTGCACACGTAGTCTCTACTGCTGGTGGAATACTTGTCTTCTCCAGCAGACTTTGATTTGCCCAGGAGAAGGCTGCGGATCCGGGTCATTCTGTCCTCGACCAACATTCTGCCCATGCACCCACGAGGCGACTCGGTGATATTCACCTCGATCCTCTGGACGCCTATAGTCAATATGGTCATGGACAGGATGTCGTAATGGAACGACAGCATCAAAAGTGTCCTCCCGTGACGGGTTCTGGTCTTGTACCACAGGAAAGGCTTGTAATTTGTGCTGATGGCCGTGTGCAAGGAATCGTTCTCGATTGAAGTATTAACTGTTCTCAGGTGGATTTCAAATAACATAACTCTCATGTTATATTCCACCTTGTCGATGTAGGAATGGAAGTCCCTGTCTGCCAACGCAACACGACATTTACTGTGTTGACGAGAGACCGACGGCGCATTGTCTGCACCGATGGAAGAAGACGTCACATTTCCTTGGGTCGAAGACAAGCTCAGTTTGCCATGGCATTGAACGAAGCCTACTAGGACTGTGATGGAGAACAGCCACCAGTACTTTGACATGATGTTGATTATTGGATCGTTATCTCGTTGCAATCAGTAGACAATGCATTGTGGACACACTGCCAGTGTCTCTGAAACAGATATAAACTACATTTAATATATATTGAATCCCCACGTGGACTAGTTTATCTATTATAGAATTTGTTATGAAGATAGCTGGCTGCGCTTATATGTCCACAAGCATCATCATCATCATCATCATCATCATCAATAAGATCGTTAATTTTACATTTAGAATATTACGTGCATTCACATTCCTCTATAGTACAAGAGTCTCTGAGTCAGTGTCTCTCTCTCTCTCTCTCTCTCTCTCTCTCTCTCTCTCTCTTTCTCTCTCACTCTTTGTCGTTCTATCTCTTTCTACGTATATCTCTGGCTTGCGTCTCTCTCTCTCTCTAACACACACACACACACACGCGCGCATATACGCACGCCACACAAACACACACACACACACACAAACAAACCATTACAAACATACGCATCTATATACACACATACACACACACACACAACACACACACACACACACACACACACACACACATCCACCCACATCATTTACATACACAAACACACAAACAGTTTGTCCCAGTTTCCACTACTTAAGCCCCCGGCTTCTTATTCACTCAGTGATACTATTGACAATCGCTCTAGTCTATTCATTCTATTGACGCCGCTATATCGTATATAATTCCCACGACATGTCCACTGGTAACCGTCGAGATGTGGATTTTAAAGTACTTTCTCTAGAGGTCTTTCAATGTCAACGAAGCTTATAGATGCCTGGGGTTTTACCAATGGTAATTCTAAGCTATATGTCATCACATATACACCTACGCCAACCGTCTTCGGACATGGTATTCATTCCGTTTTACTTCTTTGCTTCTAAGTAAACATGCCATTTGCCAAGAAGTTTGAAAGCACAACACAATCATATCCACTCGGATAACCAACAGGACCGTGCATCCACGAGGTTGGCTGAGGTTGGCTGATTGAATCATATCAATAGGATGCAATGACCGTGTTTGTCTAGCTCGTACTTTTCTACGGATGGCAATACATGCCATAAGAAATATTAACGTGAACTCAGTACATATTTTTTATAGTGCGTGCATACACCAAGGGTATTAATTTATAATAGGAAAAAAATACAAGAGCTATACCTCCAGGAGTGCATTTATACATTTATATCCACGAAAAATTACTTCACTGTTCGAAACAGATTATAAATGGATTGTTATTTTTGAATTCGAAATGTATGTTATTATCAAACCTTGTATAGCGAGGAGAGGATCCCACTAGTACCGACTCGTGTATATCAAGTATACTACACTCCAAGTCTATCCATCATGGCAACCCAATATATTAAAACATGATTACCTATCCTTCGGAATGTTACAATAAATTGGTCGGAAAATCCTTAAAAGGCCTGCCACTTACCATATACAAAATTCATTAATTGAAATGAATAAATCAGATCCACCAATGTGTCGTATATGTACACGATAAATTGAACGATGTACACGTGATTGTATTTACCGTGGCAATTCACGATGACCATAATGAGGTATCGAACAAAGACGTATGCGTCGTCAATGGTGTTTACTCGATTGCTATTATTGATAACATATATTCACCCTGTCCGAGATAACCCGCTATCACAATGGTGTCGAAACGTACTCCGTGGTGCATTGCAGTAACAATATCCTAGCGCTGGAATACTGAAAAATATCCCGAATCGTCGAGACCATTGTCTGTAATAGTTAAAAACACTTTACCATGGGTTATAGCTGTGGTCACCTCGCAAGTTTAGTCATACACGACGATACATTTATATATATATATATAACGTACTTCGTTTGGTCTGAATGCAGCTTGTTTGTTGGGTCATGAATAATGATACATATGGGAATTAATAACACTATATATACATGCATAAACAAGAATACAAAATGTAGACAGGAAACCATTTGTTCAGAATTTGTGTAAACTGAAATCAAAGGGTTATTTATTACACCACTATACTATTAAAACGGTTTATGCTGAATTCACCACCCTCGTTATAAAGCCAGGGCACATATCACTGCAGTCAAGTACATAACCTGGTAGCTATGAAGATATTCATAATTGATCAGGCTCCAGTTCCACGGAACAATCGTAGATCTACGAGAGTCGTAACTACCATGTAACGTTTACGAGTTTCGACTCTCGTTGCGCTACGATTGCTTTGTGGAACGGGGGCCGGGAAAATATAGCACCAAAACAGTAGTTTCAGTATGTACTAAGAACAATGAAGCATTGCATTGAACTTCTGTTATTGCAATCCAGGCCCAGTTCCAGAAATAAATCGTAGCGCTACGAGTGTCGTACCTTCTTAGAAACACCATTGCTAACGCACTCTCGTAGCGATACGATTGTTCTATGGAACGGGGGCCTGGACTGCATTATAAATGTACATGTCTATCGTATGAACGACGTATGGATCATGGTATACTCTTAGACTGCCACTCTGCTGAAGAATATTATATAGCAGAGTGGAGAGTACCCAGTAGGTTATATGCGATTGGACGAGGCGAGATGTATATCATACTTTTAAACAGTCAATCATACTACTTTTTGTAAATGATGTAGCAAGGTGATATATAAGATGCTTCTACTTGTCTCAGCCAGAGGGCTTACCTCTTTGGCTCAGTCGGTATAGTAGAGCTTTGGACTCACAATCCAGCAACTCAGGTTCGAATCTCAGAATCAGCATGGTCCTGTGACAAATGGCGCCCAACGTGGGGATGGAACCCACGACCCCAAGTTTAAGATTCTCGTGCTCCGATATATGTATCATCATTATGATAAAGAATAATTGCCAATTTGTAATTAATGTCGAGTGATATATACTACACCTTTGGTAGAAATTGAATCCTAAGTGTCTGTCTGTATGCAAAGTATTATCAGGCTTTACCTCACCGATACACCTCCGTATCCCCCTACCTCCACAGGAATGTACCATGTACCACCCAGATTCATGACCTATATCGGCTCGTATCCATTACTCGCTACGTACATGGGACCATGACAATACTTAAAAGAACACTTCATTCAATATGCCTGCATTTCAAGACACTTGGAATATTAGTAGGCATGTTTTATTTACTGGAACACATGTCTGTTACATTCGTCTTTAGATGTTGTCAGACGACAGGTGTTTGCAGATTAATTGCTATACATTTAATCTGCCCCCATGTATAAAGGGACATGTGTTATACAGAATATACGGGTATTCGTGAACAGATCCGGTGATTTTGAACGTTGTTTTTTTCCTCGTTGGCGTCGAGTTAGAATGTAAGGTGTGAATTAATACAACGATGCTGGTGAATCGTTCTTGTGAATTCAACGTGAGAATATGCAATGAATATCCTTAATATGACATTTATTTTTAGTGCAAATATAAAACATCCATTTAATGTATAAAAGGTAATGATAGAATGTATTAAATGTATTCTCTGACGCATTTATCAGCATGAATGAATTGCGCAAGTAAAACAGAAATAGAGACTTTATGTACGAGCCTTCCAGGATATAAAAATCAAAGAAAACGTGTTACACTATTAGCTGTGTTCTAGAATTTAGCACAGAACTTATATGGGTACGAAGCAGGTTCATTTTCTGCACTGGGATAATTAAATTTGAAGTTCGACAAAACAATATACATGTACCATGATTATAGGCTATATATAATGCTTAGGGTCACGTTGCTCACAACAGTTGTAGCTACAATTGATTGTAAGTCAAATTATAGGGACCTGCTAAATATGTAATTCTGTTCGCACGAACCATTTTAATCGCTACAATAGTTTTTGCTAACCATATTATCAAGTATTGTAACGATAAAAGTGTTTTATGTAATGAATTTACACTTGTGGCGGGTCCCTAAAATATTTTTTAAGATTCAATACAACGTCCATAAACAAACATGAACAATACACAAGCTATATGCCTAGCTATGGGTGCATACTATTGTTCGAACATCAACTGTTTAAATGCATTTCAATATTCGGACGTTATCAGTTTACTTTATCCAAAGATTTCGTTAATAGGTACTACTGATAGAACACACGTGACCTGATAGGACATGACCTTTCTAGTGCATTTCAATACTACTCTATGCATGCTGAGATTTGGGGGTGCGTTCGAAGAAACTACTCATTATACAAACAAGAATTGTGCTTTACGTGGATTACCCGTCATACGTAATCTGGTAGCCGCCCCTGAATCTATCTATGTTTGTTTTATAGCTTTTTAATAAAGCAATGGCTGTTCTAAATGCACATTCTCCGGCAGTTGAATAGTCTATGTGGGTTGGAGGTTTCAAAGATATCAGACTATACAGTGGACCTGTGCGTAATAGGACTATTGAAATGCAGCCCCGTCAATCTAGATATTGAATAATGAATCATGGTTATGTTTTGTGTGTTGACATTTTACTCACAACCTATTGACATTATTACTTATCTGTGCTATTGTATTCAATACAATAATAGCTGTAAGGGTATTGCACAATTGGGATCCATTCATTTCAAGAGATAGCGCAGTATTCATACTAGTTAGTAGTTATAGGTATCTACAGCAATAACTGTATTGCCTCAAGACCCGGTCAGTACTAGAGATAGCACGGTAAGCAGGTACCAGTACCAATACTTTGTTGTATCATGTATCTACAACAATAGCTATATTGCCCTAAAGACCCATCCAGTCCTAGAGATAGCACGGTAGTCAGGTACCAGTATTTGCAACAATAGCTATATTGCCTCAAGACCCATCACGTACTAGAGATAGCACGGTAGCCAGGTACCAATACCAATATGTGTACGTCGTTGCAAATCTCACGTATTGTAGGATACAAGCATACCCATTATATAATTTCTTTTATCATCAATAGTGACATATAATGTCAAATAGCATGTTGACAGGAATATTACATTACCTATTTAAAAATCGCTTTGGGTCATGATCGTCTAGACCCGTGTAATAGGGTTCTCAAGAATCTCACAATATCTAGCTTGCTTCATCACACTATTTGCTCCACGAAGGTAAGATGATGTCTTCATTGCACGTAGCTCTGTGTAAGGGGTGCATTATACTCAACAAAATAAATTAAGGGCCAGAAAATTTATTTTCATTCCAATGTGTCTGCAAGTTCTTGAAGAGTGACAACATCCTGTTGAGGTTTGGAAATACTTTGTTGTTAAAATAATACAAAGCTACACTTATATGCTCAAAAAGGCTACTGGACCGTAATTTAATTTTGTTGAGTATATGTACGAGTCTGATATCGCCTGAATGATAAATGAAGCCCACAGCATAAGAACATTCACTATATTTAGGGGGACCTTTGCGAAAGAAAGAGACATCTGAGCACGTGACTACTCATCTGAGCACGTGACTACTCATCACCGTTGAACAAACACGTAGCAATATCATTGCTACTCTGGTTAGGAAACCCAAGTGATATGCAAACAATGGAGATAATACTCGATTTCTTGTCACCAGGTGAAGACAGACATTTTAAACATTTTAACACAATTATCAGAACCAGGTGCTAGTGACATACTTGTAGCAGTCATTGACAATTAGATCGGAATCCACGACTGTCTGTTTTACTGTCGTTTTATTATAGGACTGAGACATTTTAGTAGTAAAGCGTATTACTCCTTACAGACTTAAACGAATTTATGAACCGTAAATGCAAACAAGGTAGATCCACACTGCACATTACGGCAGTGTCAATAACGTTGTGAAAAATATAACACTGCAATAAATATTCGAAATAACATCGCTGCACGTAAGGATGATTATCTAGTGTTATTTTTCTCTCATGACTGACGACATTAACTGTAGACCAAACTGAAATATGTGCCAGATTATTCGAAATAACCGTATTACTTTTAGCCATTATTAAAATCATTAAGTCTGAGTTGTATTCAACGTTGAGAAAAGTCAGCAAATTGCATTTCTCGAAAGAGAACTCCAATTGTTAATTAAAAACTGCATCTCATGATCTCAGAACATACCTGAGCTGGGCTTTTTTCTCTCTCTCGAGAAAGTGGGGTCTACTGGGGAGCTGGTATTAGTATTTCACTACGGCCTCAATTTCGGACAACCTGATCGTACCTTATGTAATTTTATTCACCTAATCTATACTTGCATCACCTATTCCCACCCGTCCTGGGTAGTGACAGCTACGGTATTCGTCATATTCCGCACATATGCTGCTCACTACCCGTTTGACCTACATAGGGGGTGTCGACAAGGAAAGCTTCTTAGACCTCTTGTTTTGTCAATCTTTAACGAGAACTAGTACACACTGAACTTATAAACTGTGCGTCGTCGCAGCTATAGCCGCTGGCAACTATACATGCATACTATAATAAACCCTGGTGATGTTTTATTTTTGCGTGATTGATAATACCGCATAGGTGTTCTACTAAGATCACAAATATCATACATTTAATCGTATGATTCATGTCACAATAAATGGGATATTTGGGCGGTGTCTTGAGTTTGTTAAACCTGTTCCATATACATATATACATAAACACACGATAATAGTTTATATCAAACAAAATAGTGTACATATAGTTATATACATCCATCAAAGCAAGATCAAGGGGAGATGGTTCAAATATTGACAGCGGATTATCTCGACTGACAGGTAGGTTTAGTGTAAGCAAACTAGACGTACTTGACTCTATATGAATCATGTGTCTGCCATGAATATCTTAATACATTCCCTGTACTAAATGTGATATGTGATGTTGTACCCGTATAACATTATTTACATATTTGCCTTATATTTTAGTATAATAAATAGGTAATGTAATTGATACGGAAGCGTGTATATTTTGCTTGTATTAAATATGGAAAACTACAGAGAGTATTTATTGCAGTTCTATGTCCATGATCTGTGCAATGATAACATGGCCAGTTTTTTAAACGTTTACTCCAACACACACACACACACGCGCGCGCGCACGCACGCGCACGCACACACACACACACAAACACAAACACAAACACCACCCAATTTTCACTTGCATGTATAAGGTGATAAAGATCAAATCGATTCGATTTCACTTGAGGCATTCTTACCATACCGATTCGTAACAGTCGTCTATTAAAAGTATGAGTTACACGTTGTATTTATATGCGAGGTGCATGAATGTACACCTCAAGTATGCCATTGAGACGACCTTGTAAGGTATGTGCACAACACATGGAAAATTCATAGGAAAATGTTAACCGGTATCTGCACCAGTTTACCCTTGGTAAGCCTGCTTGAATAGATAAATCCAAATGAACTCCCTTCGAGTCCCGTTATATTCTAAGTACCCAGCGTATAGACGACATTGCACAAAGACCAGTGGTATGAAACTCACTGTAAGACTACAAAGACTCCCAG
>JAUTBT010048457.1:0-16218 GCA_032361225.1 Lepetodrilus schrolli | reverse complement strand
GGCCTCCGGGGCGGGATTTGAACCTGGAACCTTGGCTCCGAAGTCCAACTGTTCTACCACTGCGCTACCACCTGCCCTATAGGTTCCAGTCTTCACCAAGTAATAACATGGAACACTTGGCTTACAGGTCCAAAATATGGATGATTTGGGTGTAAATTTGAAGGGTTGGGTGCAAGTAGGAAGAATTAGTTCTGAATAGGGAGGATTTAAGATAAGGTGTATTGGGTTTGAATAAGGAGGAATGGATTCGAGCAAAGGACTGCGTCCAAGTAAGAATAATTGGATCCAAATAAGCAGAATTGGGTCCAGGCCAGGATTTCTTGAGAAAAAAGTAGTTTAAAATTCAGTTTGTTTTCCCTGAAATGAGGATGCAGTTTTTATTTGTAATTGATTTTATTTTAATCCTCAAGAAATACAAATTATAAAAATAATAATTTTAGCTCAGATAGGCAGGATTGAATCCAAACAGGGAGATTTAGATCTGAATAGAGAGAATTGGGTCTAAGTAGGGATGATTGGCTCAGAGTAGGGTGAGTGAATTATTATTTTACATCACAGCGGGAATCTTTCACCTATACGTGACAATCCAAGTAGGGAGAATTGGGTTTAAGTAGGGAGGATTGGCTCTGAGTAGGGAGAATAGGGACCAAGTAGGGAAGATTGGCTCCAAGTAAGGAGGATTGGCTCTGAGTAGGTTGGATTGACTCTAGAAAAGGGAGGACTGACTCTTGGTTAGAGATCAGGCTCGGAGTTTACGAAACTTTTTTAGTACAAACTCAAGACCAACTCAAACTTCACAAATCCCCATATCAAATTTGAGTTTGAGCATGAAATTGTACTCAAAAAGTAATCTCATGGCCTGGACACCTACCTGTTCAGCAGCTATCTCCAGACCGCTGATTTCCCGGGGTTTACAGATGTGTGTGATGGATCTGCGCGAGTCCGATGTTGTGGACGATGACCTGCTCCAGCTGCTTATGGAGTCTATGCTCTGAAACAACCACGCAGATGTTGTAGTGCTTGGATCTCACAAAGCAACTCTCCTCCGAAAGAGCAACTTTCAATAACACAAGATGGCTGAGGGAGAAAGATTTTATGTCAGCTTCATTGAAGCATCTGTAAAAGCCTTGGATACAGCTAGTCAGTTGATGCATCATTTACACACAAGACATTTAGACGAAAAACATTTATCAAAGTTTTGATTGATGTAATGTTTTAGGTCACTGTGGGAATATTTCATCTATACGAGTCATTTACAATGCTAGATAATAACATAATAACACATATAAGACAATAAAACAAGCGTGAATATTTAATGAAGAAAGAAGAATCAAACTACACTACCCTACCAACTAACCACCCCTTCCCCCCAAAAACAACAAACAAACTTGCATGTAACAGATATAGAGAAAGAGAGAGTTCTACTGACTTTTACTTCGCTTGGCATGGACAGAATCCTGGAGCCCTCTCGACTGGTTCAAACTGAGAAGCTAAAGCTCCAAATTCAGTTATACACAGACATATAGCACACACAGACACACACAAAGAGAAGATGCCAGGTTATACTGACTTGAACCTCAATCTTGGGACTGGAGATGATTTATCAGCACCAAACCAGCCTACAAACTGCCCTCATATCCCCCAATAACACAGACAAGAGCAGAGAGCATATAAACACACACGGACACACACACACACACACAAATACAGAGAAGATGCTAGGGTCTACTGACTTTTACCTCTCGTGGCGTGGAAGGACTCCTGGAGCCCTCTCTGCTGGAGGAGTGGACGTACAGGTGCTCCTCGTACTGCGGCAGATACAGCTGCCGGATCTGGCGCTGCACGTCCTGGTAGAAGGACTGCTCCCAGAACTGCAGGTTGCCCCACACCGCGTGGTCCTGGACGCAGGTGTAGGCAAACTGCAGCACACCCGTACACAGTTTCTGGAACATGGAGAGATGGTAGGTGCTGAGAGCGGGAAAAAGGCATTAAAAATCTTTCTATAAAAATAAACCCTGAAAGCAGTGCAGTTTCGGGAACATGGAAAGATAGCAGATGTGCAGAGAGTGGAAAAAAGGCATTGAAGATTTTCCTCTAAAAATAAATGGCCCTTTGAAATTCTGACATACTGAGAGTAGTTTCTGGTAAACAGAGAGATTGGCAGTTATGCAGAGAGTGGGAATAAGAACATTTAAAAATGTTCTCCAAAAATAAATGAATGGCCCATTGAAGTTCTGACATCGTGAAAACCATTGCTGGAATATTGAGATGACGATTTGTATGAAAGGCATGTGGCAATGTGTGCACCCCAGGCCCATATAAATTCTGACATGCCAATAGTATCCAGGATTTAACTGAAGACTACAGGGCAAAGAAATCCAAAATTTCCACTAGTCCCCAGCATATTGTCAGCCAAATCCTCCACTCACCCGACAGAAAGCCGTGACGAGGGGCAAGATGGCCGCCGCCACCCCGCTCTCGTCTATGCTGGTGTCGTGCTGCAGTGCGCAGTTGATGAGCTTCACGATGAGATCGAACTGTTGGTTTTCCAGCATAGCTCGGTTGGACTGTACATGGTAGTTGAGCTCTTGGGTGAGGGAAAGTCGGGCAACTCTAGACTTCAGCGCTCGTAGTACGGCTGGGAAAATCTGACGATAACAAATTGGATATGATGGATATGCTATACTCTTGAACAGTAACTAAAATTGCAACTTAAGATATCGTTTACTACCATATTTACATGTATTTATCACATAAATACATAAATATGAGTGGTGACTTGTTGACTGAAATTTAATCTTTTGAGACGGTCCCTTTTACACATTTCGTCCATCTAGTCTATTTTCCACCTGACTGCTCTCCATTTTGTGAAGGCATGTGCACAGGTGGGATTGGGTGGCTTCATGATAATCACGAGTGCCAAATGAATGCAACATTAAGCGCATTCCTTCATTGAAAAACAATGTTCTAGTGCAAGATCCTATACTCACAATTCTGGCGTCTGAGATCTTGTTTTCGAATATGAAATTGACGCAGTTTCTGAGCACCTCCAACCTGCGAGCGTTGTTTTCGACCAATCGCTGCTTCTCCGAGTACGCCGTGATCGGCGGACCAATCGGAACGACACGGCACTGGTGTGGCCTGACATTGGCCAATCTGCAACATCAACACAAATTCGATCCATAGGAATATTCTGGTTCAGTTTGAACTTGGAACCTTTGGGTTCGAAATCCGATGATTTATGACTACTTTACAAGACGGTGACATCTTCTTTGCCAATCAAATAACGAGAAATTAACATTTCACTCCAAATGCTAACCTGGACTTAATACTGTGTTTGGCGAGGCCCTCTTCGATTATGCCTTGGATGATGGCCGCGTTCAGGTTCTGGAATGGAGGCTGATGTATCCTTGCATATGCCCCCTCTGTAGGCTTGGGGACTTTCTGTACATATGGCTGAGGGTTGGGATTTTCCTGCAAATTGATCGTATGTTTTTGTGCGTCATAAAAAGAACAGACCTAACAGAAAGACGGTCTGGTCTACGGATGGATGGATGGATGGATGGAAGGATGGACAAACAGTATACTAAAGGTATATAATGGTATCTGATAACAATTTAAAAAACTGCCATTTCAAATTTTCATATAAAAAATAATACTGACTTGAGATTACAAACATTTTTTTTAGTACGATTTCATACTCAACTCAGTTTTGTTCACAAATCCCCACATCAAATTTGGACTTTAGTATGAAATCTTATTCAAAATGTTCTCGGGACCTGTTGTGTCAAATATTGCAGAAAACCAAAGATGATAACACCACTGTGACCTCATCTTGTCATAACTGTATTTAACCCTCTCCCTGCTGGATTAAGCTCAGGCACTGCTTGTCATGGCATATCTGGTTGCCTTCAGCATGGAGAGAGTTAAAGGGATAACCAGCAAACATTGACCTTTGACACTGCACTACTACCTGTGAAGAAACTCACATTGAGATAAAGCAGGTGTGCCACAGACTCACATTGAGATGAAGCCGGTGTGCCACAGACTCACATTGAGATAAAGCTGGTGTGCCACAGACTCACATTGAGATAAAGCTGGAGTGCCACAGACTCACATTGAGATGAAGCTGGTGTGCCACACTCACATTGAGATGAAGCAGGTGTGCCACAGACTCACATTGAGATGAAGCTGGTGTGCCACAGACTCACATTGAGATGAAGCTGGTGTGCCACAGACTCACATTGAGATAAAGCGGCTGGTGTGCCACAGATTCACATTGAGATAAAGCGGCTGGTGTGCCACAGACTCACATTGAGATGAAGCTGGTGTGCCACAGACTCACATTGCGATAAAGCGGCTGGTGTGCCACAGATTCACATTGAGATAAAGCGGCTGGTGTGCCACAGATTCACATTGAGATAAAGCTGGAGTGCCACAGATTCACATTGAGATGAAGCAGGTGTGCCAGACTCACATTGAGATAAAGCTGGTGTGCCACAGACTCACATTGAGATAAAGCTGGTGTGCCAGGTCTTTGACATGCTCCCTCATCTTGTCAGGATTCAGTCTTTCTTCTCGAAAGTGGTCTTGCATAGTCGCGTACACCTGAAATGTGAGGGCAAAGTAAGGATCAGAAAGAAAAATATGAGATTCAATTAACTGAACCCTTTGTTACTGTGTACTAAAATTCTTCAATTTCCATGTTCTTATATTGCTTTGGTTTGAAAATGCGGGCTAGATAAGATATAATCTTTCTATTGCTGCCAAGTATCGAAATAGAAAGGTTAGAAAACGTATTAACTTCAATTTCCATGTTCCTATATTGCTTTGGTTTGAAAATGTGGGTTAGGAAGGACCCTTTCTATTGCCAATAATTATCGAAATAGAAAGTTTTCACATACTACAAAGTTCAAAATGATGGGACACATTGTTTAGCAGATTTGATAACATTTTCAATATTTTTCGCTTTGATCAGCTTCATTATGGCTACAGATAGTTACAATATTTTACAGATATAAAAAATAAGTCAACGATAATGATAACTTACATCCAGTGCCAAACACTAGGAACATAACATGTTTGATTTATCTGTACCTATTATGGTTTTGGAAACCATCTACTATGCAGCTACACAGAAAAAAATAATATTACAATTTTATTTTTTTAAATTGGGGTTTAGAGCCACTTTCAAGATTCTTTCACTTACATCACGGCTTGTTAATTTAGGGCAGGAGGAAACCCGCAACATCCATAGCACTGAATGTTGCAGTAAACCTGCGAGCACTGGCTGGTACTGACAAGACCAAGGATGATAACTGCATTGCCACGCTACAGTCAGCGCATCCTATCAATATCGAGTCAGAAAGGTAACTTTCGCGAACATTGATGCTGGGCTCCCGGGGTGGGATTCTCTTGCAAGGAAACGATTACATCTCTTTTATGCCGAGTTGGAAAACTCACCTCGTCAAATATATCACAGATTCTGTATGGGGGTCCTCTCTCTGCTACGAACGTTCCAAAGCTCATGCTATCCAGAACACGTGTTATACACTCGTCATCCACTAGGCCTCGGTTGCCTAGAAACCGTGCCTGAAATGTATGAAGACTTGTTTTTAAATATGGAATGATAAACATTTACAAATCGCTCAACAGTTTAAAAAATATTGCATAATACATAGGTCACAAATTTTCTTCGAAATAGAAAATACATTTTTAGCTAATATTTTTTTTCGATGAGCGTCTTACTTTATGAAACGTGATGAAGGGCTCTGGGTAGATACGGATAATGGTGAGACATGATCTGTAGCCAGTGAAGATCTCGGCGAACATCCGTAGAAACACCGCTCGAATCTCCTTGTCCTGTGGAAAGTAAACCAACGTTGATCATTAAAAATCTGGTTATTTCCCACATAATATTAAAATAATTGTGAGCAATACTGTATAAAATTTTGGGTGAAAATGTAAAGAATCACAACATTTTCGATCGATTGAACTAGTGCATTATGTCGCAGTGGGAATATTTCGGAATGGAAAATGAGTAAATTCTTGCTGAAAGTTTCTGCAGAACCTCTCATCCATATCTGACGATTCAATGTAAAAGTGTTGCCACATTTAAATTCTGCAGCCACAACACTATGGCTGCATCGTGATTGTGCAAAGCAGCTTTGCTTCATGCATTAGTTTCACTAACTTGGAAAAATCTAGATATTTGGGGCTCTGTTGGTCTAATACAGTGTAAACCTGCTAAGTATCGAAATAGAAGGGTATACCCTGTGAGAAGCTGGAAGTGTTTTTCGTGGCGATGGTGGAAATGCATAGTCAGCTGACAGCAACTCCAAGTCTTGAATCTGTCAAGAGAAAAATATTACAATTTATCAATAATAAATTGATAAACTAAAAAGTTTCGAAAATGAATTACTGTAAGAACTCACTGTAATCTTTCAAATATTAAAATTAAAATTTAAAGATTTGTTACAGTTAATATCATACTTGATAATTTTTCTATTTATTGTTATTCCATTTCATGTTGCAGGTTGTAATTTTATCACTAACAAATGGGTTTATGATCTCAAAGGGTTTATGATCGATCAATTGCATCATTAATCGGGGATAGTAGGTTATAAGGTACATTTCCATCCCTGTTACATGTGACTAGCACCAGTAATTTCAGTGTGTATGTGGATGTACCATTGTCAGCGATCTGGCTGCACGATTAAGGATGGGTTCTGGTATAGACGGAATGCTGACACATTCCGGAATCCTCACGCTTCCGCCGTCCAGGTCCACGATAATCACGTCCAACTAAAATGTTCCGGAAAAATTTGTTAAAAATATTTTTCAGTTGGGGTTTAGAGCCGCATTCAAGATTCTTTCACTTACATCACAGCTTATCGGTTTTAGGGTAGGATGAAACCCGCAACATCCATAGCGCTGAATGTTACAGTAAACCTGCGAGCACCGGCTGGTACTGACAGACCAAGGATGATAACTGCATTGCCACTCTACAGACATCACATCCTATCAATATAGAACATTGATGCCGGCCTCCCTGGGCGGGGTTTGAACCTGGAACCTGTGGCTCTAGTCCATCATTCTACCATTGTGCTACCACCCGCTCCCTTTAGTCTTAAGACATACATTTAACATATTAATACATTTAAGTATAATATTTAATGTATCAATTGTCAGATTAGTATAGATGCTAGTAGTTAAAGACATTTTATGCCATTTTTTTTTAAATTGCCACTTCAATTGTAAACAAATATAAAATGTAAAAAATAAATCATTAAATATTTTTTTGGTAAATGGTATGAAACATTTTTTTAATTTTGTAAAAAATCATTAAAAATAAAAATAAATGCCACAAAACGTCTTTAACAAGGAATATATGGATGTATGTATAGTTGAGGATATTATAAACATTAAAAGCAAATACATTTGAGAAATAGTTAATTTACTACAAAATTAATAGAAGAAAAAATTGTTCCCTAAGTGAAATCTATTTGTTAATGTCTTACAAAATCCCCCAAAGAGATGATAATAATCCACTGTAATTATAGAGGAAAAGGTTCAGAATATAACCGTGGTTCTTTACATTAGCGATTCAAAATAAAATAAAAAGAATCACAGTTAATCCCTACAAATTTATTTGTGAATAAATGAATAAATTACCATGGATTTTGTGGATTTGCAACTGTTCACAGATTAATAATAAAGTCAGCAACCTGTGACAGCTGGTATGAAGGTGAACAGAAGATCCCTTTCAGGCATCGGCCATTTTGTATTTGGTTTCCTGTGTGTGTTTATGGCTTTGACATTCGCCTTCCAGCTTAGCTGATTTCAGCAGACTGCTGTGTCTCAATATTATTTCACTCATATCACCGTAACCCATTACAAACTACCCTACTCTCTTCTCCACTGTCAATAAAACCCACCCACCTACCTCATAGTACCATCATCCACCCACCCACACTACCTCATAGTACCATCATCCACCCACCCACACTACCTCATAGTACCACCACCCACCCATTCTACACCTGCTCTATTGCCACCCACGTCCATCCATCCAGATCAACCTACAGTCCCCACTCCACTACCACCCACTCTACTCCCTCTACCCCACCTTCACAAGCCTAGCTATGCCAACAGCACCACCAACAGCTAGCCTCCATGGGTGGTAGTCAGTGGTAGAATGTTGGACTTCAGAACCAAAGGTTCCAGTTTCAAATCCCACCCCAGGAGCCCGGCATCAATGTTCGCGAAAATTACCTTTCCGACACGAAATTGATAGGATGCGATGTCTGTAGAGTGGCAATGCAGTTATCATCCTTGGTATTGTCAGTACCAGCCAGTGCTCGCAGGTTTACTGCAACATTCAGGGCTACGGATGTTGCGGGTTTCCTCCTGCCCTAAAACTGACAAGTCGTGATATAAGTGAAAAAATATTGAAAACGACTCTAAACCCCAATTTAAAAAAAAATAGAATTAAAAAATTACTGATATTATTTATTAAATACTAATTGATAGCGGTACTTAGGCAGGTTTGTTTGTTTCTTTGACACTCCTCTATACTGTTATAAGAAATAATGTCCATAGAAGTCTATGATCACGTTAATTAATACATTTTACCTTTGAATTTTGTATTGTTTTTCTCACGGTAGTAAACCGGATTTATAGCTAACTTTGTATTCGTCCGCATATATTTTGTTGCTATCAATAAAATATCGTTTTAGATTGAATCTACATATATCGCTATTGAATCTACATATATCGCTATTGAATCTACATATATTGCAGAAACTCGTGTTCATATTAATATTTTGAATATTAGATTTTATTTTATGTAGGAAATGGTCGCTATAATGGCGAGTGATGTTTGGAGCTTACAGAATGGCTGCTACAATTGAGAATGGTGAAAACGCCTAATGTAGGCCACGCAAGAACATAATGTAGGCTACGCAGGAGCCTAATGTAGGCAAATGAGATGATCTTTTACTGGCTAAGTATCGCCTATCGTAGGAAGTCCAGTCCTATAGTAGGACCATCTAATATGTAACAACTATGGATTTGTTACATAAACACCTGTCGCTAGTGCCACACGGCAACAACAGTATTGTGTCTTGGGTGGTCTGAGAGAATTACATTAATATGTATCTTGCCCGCGGCATCAAAATATGCGAGATATGTGCGTATATTTTTTTACATATTTTGTTATAGTCGTGAATTCTGCTAACCTAGCGTGTGAATATAGCATTGAAACTATAATTTACGTTGTTTGTATTTTAGCAATGTAATGAGACGACGTAATATGTTTCAGAGCGTGCATGCCTCTTTATACCACCCACGGTGGTACAAGAGTACACTAATTATACAATCATACACAAATAAACATTGGGTAATTTCAAAACACAGTTATATACAATCATAATAACTCATCAACGCAATAGTAATAACATTATTTTAATTCCTTGAGCACATTTACTAAATTTTTCAGAACGAGGTGCTGCCTATATTCGTCACAAGTGGTGGTAATTACATTATAACTTAACGAGTATTGGCCGAAGGCTGTTTCCACGATGGCATACATGACGGCAATTCAGACAAATATGAATCATTCAATAGCGAGAGATTTTAGAAGTAGAACAAACGCTGTATTGCAATGGAAGGCATCCGTCTGAACAGCAGATGTCCTATTGCGAGGCTCTGTTCTGTCATAGAACGTCAACAACATGTACAAACAAGAAACTGAATTACTTGTTGACGCAATGAGATATATCCTACACTACTGCTTGACGCAATGAGATATCTCCCACACTACTGCTTGACGCAATGAGACATTTCCTACACTACCGCTTGACGCAATGAGATATCTCCCACACTACCGCTTGACGCAATGAGAGATCTCCCACACTACTTCTTGACCCAATGAGACATCTCCTACACACGTATCCTACACCATCTTTGTGTCTTAATTGCACAGAAGTCAACCGTACGTGGGCCACCGAAGCAACGGAAAAGCCTAGGGATATATCATTTGGTAGAAAATACATTGCGAACATGTGGATTAATAAATGCGCAGAAGAAATTAAACATTAACGGACATTATAGTATACATGTGGTGATGACGTCATGATGATTACAAAATGCAACAGGTGTAGTTTGGAAGAGCTGACCGTGAAGTGCATGAACCAATGTGTGGTCACTTGTGTGGTAATTCACCACGTTTTGTCATGTACCCGGTACTCTTAAACAAAAATAATTACTTCAATAGATAAGTATATATTATTAAATAAAACATATTAATTACAATCTATACATTTCCTATTCGTAAGTTGATCCGTACTGATATTAATTATTTGTGAAGATGCCGCCAGCATAGTGGTACAAAACAGTGCATAGGAAATTAAACTATCAATCTTCTGAGAAGAATCCTAAAAGAACTTGTGTCTCTTGTGTCTATTGCTGACCAGTCATTGGGGATACCGTACAGCGAGTGTCTTGAAGTGCAGTCCCATATTATATACATGCATACTGGTATGATAGTTCCAAACTATTGTACTATAGCATTATATTACTAATCATATGAAACCATAATGGATTATCATAACTACTAGTGTTTCACAGAACATTATGTAGTCAGATAGAAATATACGTCTATGTATCAAATATTGTTATCGGATAAATTTCCCGCACATGTACATATATAGTTGCAACTTCCGTACATGTAGTTTGTAACTTAGCCTAGATCATGCATCTCTTCACAAATTCCAAGTTCTCAGTTGTATACGATAGTCATCTCTATTCTTGTCAAACCTCATGTATTTCTGCCCTGCATTACTTGGAGGTTAACCATTTCAAAAAATAGTCAGCGGCTCGTGACATAATGCATCTAAATAGTGTATGCACAGTATATTAGATTAGCCAGTGTACCCAATGAGAGTTTTGATGGACGTCACGGTTTGTGGAAATAACGAATCGATGGCCTTTGAAGTCTCTGTCATTGGCGATAACGGTTGACATTTAGCCTATCGGCTCGATGGAGTGAGGGTTGAACCACTCCGTGCCACGGAATGTGGGTATGATATTGATTGAATGATGTCTTCATGTCTCAGGTTATAAGGTTACGACTAAGCTGAACGGTCGCTATGTATACTAGATGCAGCTGATAATATTTGCTATGATATCATCCTCAACTTCACCTCTATCAAAGTAAGGGGTTACTTAAAAGCACTTTGCTATGGACTGGCTGGTACAAACTCAGCGTCGCTAGTGACAAGCAGATGTATTACCATCTTCACAACTTCTGACTTTTAGCATCTTCACAACTTCTGACTTTTAGAAAGTAGATATTCACTGCATGCTGTTTAAGTGCATCCTCAATTACTATCGAGTGTCTTGAGATCTAATCGAGATGAGAAAGCCACAGCGAGTTACACTTGTTAATAACGATAATGACTACATGTGAGTCAGATGGATACAATTCCCACTACGTTCTTATGTCTGATAAACCACGCCGGTCAGTGAAATACTTATCTGTAGAGTATCGAGGCTGGGCATTATGATGGTGACGTGAAAGCAATACCTACTTGTGAGTTCTACCTCTTGTTGTTGTTGTTGATTTGGGGTTTAAAGCCACTTTCAAGATTTTTTTCACTCACATCATGGCTTGCATGCATATGTACTGCTTGTACTAGTCTGGATTTCCACCAGGTTTTTTTTACCTCTTGAGTCGCCACGCTAGAACAATAGCCTCAAATAACACTCTGGCCCCATTTACAAACCATCTTAATTCAGCGTAGGGTTTACCCGTTATTCATAACTGAGCTATTGTCAGCATTCTCCAGATGTAGTCCCGAGACTCCAATAAACGTCAGGTGTACAGATCACAAATCATTACCATGCCCCGTATACAATAACGGAACATGGCCGCATCCAGAAACTGGCGTAGTTGGTGCAATTAAGGCAAGCCGGGGACTCCCTCTGAGGATAAGCCCTTTCAGAAATGACGAAGACCAGTTGTGGGTTGACCTTGAAATCAGCAATAACAAAATAATATTTGATTTAGAGTACGCCTATTATCGAACACGTTTTGTGTTAGAAAGAAAATCATGAAAAGAGTGTGTGTAGCCATAGAATAGAAAAGGGGCGTTAGTGATTTAGCAGTCAGTTATCTTAAACTGTTGTTCATAATACAGTAAGCTATGCAGGGTGTCACCACGCACGTATACAGTAGGAGCAGTATCCACTGGACCAGATGGATGCAGTACCATTTCTGCGTTTCATGAAACGGTTGTACTGTAGCCCAGGCGTAAATCAGGACTTGCGCCATCCTTTTGATTTTTCTATAACTGGCGATGACGTACACCTAGAGTGACACCACTGCGGGTATGATCCTTTAGTGAAACCCAGGCCTGGAGTATAAAAGTAAATTCACATTATTTAATACAATAGCTAAAATGCCGTATACTGGAACAGAGGGAAGAAAGATGAAATTAGACGACTGAGGTGGAATAATATGATGATTTGGTTGAAATGCATCATCACAATCGCCATAAATATTGGTTCCAATTTCTCTCCAGACTCGCCGAGGTCGTTTACTTGAACAGCTCCTTCTTTTCTTGCAGTAGTCGGCCATAAATACCGGGAAATAGTGTGCTACTGGATAAGTCCATCTCGCCAACAAGCCACGATAATTAGAGTCCTCCTTGTCATCTGATATACAGCAGAGCCAAACCGGTCGGATATATTTGGTTTCCTGATTTTACCATTCTGTCAGAGAGAATTCGAAAGTTTCGGCTGATAATTTACAATCCTCTTCCTCACTACGACAACTGTCATGATCTGAAGAATTCATTATGGATACTTTAACACTCATGATTATTATGACAGGTATTCTTCGAGGATAATTTACTGACAGGAGTCTGTCAGCAGAGTGTAGCCTGGTGTGATATAAGATGCTCCTACAGATCTCGGCCAGCGGGTTTACCCCTTTGGCTCAGTCGGTAGAGCGTTGGCCTCGCAATCCAGGAACTCGGGTTCCAATCCCATGATCGGCAGCGGTCCTGTTTCACTCACGACTAACATTTCTCTGTACACAGTGCAAATATATGTGTCAGCATCACCTTGACCGGCAAGCACTGATGCTATTGTTGTTATTGTGTTAGTTTGTTTATAAATGCTTAGCACACTCGTACGACTGAATACAAATACCGGGAAACTCGACTGTCTAGTCGGGTCGTAAATATCGCGCACTCGTAAGACTCTTAAGACTCCCGGTTCAATACACTCATATATACGTTGTACACAGACGAATGACAAGCCTCCTTAGAAAGCCGAGGTTTACAATAATTGTATTTCAGTCGTATGTGACATGTGCGTACTAGGCATTAGGCTATACCATAGTACAGATGCTCACGTCCTTTGACTATCCGTTTATAACAACATTCCAAGCTTAATAGATTGTTTAAACATAAACAAAATACATTCCACATAACTGCAAGCTAAACATCCATATAACAGCTATTGGTTACAACAAGTCGACACCGCATACACACTCAAAATAGCCATTGATATATTAGACATATACAGCAAGTAATAGCCTGCATGTATGCTTTTTTCTTAAGATGTGATATATCACAGCCAGTATTTAGGTACACGTTTGATATAGTTGCAAATACGTTACTTCGCCTCAGCACTTGTTCCAACTAATTCGTTACTGTGCCTCAGTACTTGTTCCAACTAGATACGTTACTTTGCCTCAGCACTTGTTCCATTTAAATACGTTACTTTGCCCCAGCACTGATTCCATTTAAATACGTTACTTTGCCTCAGCAATGGTTCCAACTAGATACGTTACTTTGTCTCAGCCTTTGTTCCATCTAGATATGTTACTTTGCCTGAGCACTGGTTCCAACTAATTCGGTACTTTGACTCAACACTTGTTCCATCTAGATACGTTACATTTCCTCAATGCTTGTTCTATCTAAATACGTTACTTTGAATCAGCACTGGTTCCAACTAGATACGTTACTTTGTCTCAGCCTTTGTTCCATCTAAATATGTTACTTTGCCTGAGCACTGGTTCCAACTAATTCGGTACTTTGACTCAACACTTGTTCCATCTAGATAAGTTACATTTCCTCAATGCTTGTTCTATCTAAATAAGTTACTTTGAATCAGCACTGGTTCCATCTAAATAACATTACAGCTCCTTCAGGAAACAATCCAGCGTCTAAGACTGAACCGTGTCTGTTACAGTATCGAACACGTACTGGAAAGCAATATTTACCACAGTCTGTTGACAGCCTGCTGGCAACTGATAGCACCCCGAGATTGCTGTATAGCAGACCAAGCAGAATATGCATTTCTATAATAATATTTCGACAAGTCTGTTTTTTCCGCTGACTCGTACTGCAGCCAAGATCAAAGGGTGGAGAACAGCCACACCAAGAGTATATCGATAACTAGAGAATAGAACATCACGAGTTGCTACAGGAACCTACAAGGCAGCCCAGACTCCTAGCATAGTGGCCAGATTACGCTTTAGAATGTGTTCAATGACCGCTCTTTGCTGCGATTATGAAGTGGGCGATTAGTACTAGTCAATGTAATATAGCTAGCTATCTTCACGGAATTTAGGAATACTGATCGCCAATGTAGAAGAACGTATTGTGAATGCATATTCATATATCTTTTGAATTTCGATAAGGACCGTGTATATGTCTTGTACATGTAGCATTACGGCATAGGCTACACTTAATGTAGATATGATATGCAACTTATCTGGGAACGTTTGTGCAGTATATCTACAGTAGATTTTGTTTAAAATGAGAATTGACAGTCGATATGTGCCAGTGGCGGATCCAAGCCCATTTGCAGGGGGGCTCTCACTGTGTATATTTATGAAGAAAGATCCATGTTAATATTAATGTACGAAGATGCATATTTCAAATAGGTATGAATAGGGCACATAAGTAGGCCATGTCTATTTTGGGGAATTTCAGGTGATGACCAAACACAAGTACTAGGCCTTGGGTTGACTAAACTGTTCGATTCAGTGACGAATCATGTTGTTCAGTAGTGATAGATCATGATACAACGATAAATACGTAAATACAATTTGACCCACTTAGGCGCCCTATATTGAAATATCGATTGCCTATGCTGTTATGAGTTATCTACTGATTCCGACGGAGGCAAACTATTTCATATAAGCATAATGAAATACGATTTCCTGGTATCTACAGAACAAAACTTAACATTTTGAGCACTCGTTATCTAGTGGGGTGGCATTCGAAATGTAGGCATAACAAAGTACGAGTTCCTGTTATTTATAACACAATTTTAAAACTGATATCTAGTGTGGTCTGGAGGGTATGCTCCCCGAAATTTCGAAATGTGGGTATTATAAAGTGCATCGGTAGTGATATTGACGGATTTTAGCATCTAAGTTGTGGCACCAAATTATTTTAAATATAAACATAATGAAACACGATTTCCTGGTGTCTACTGAACAAAAATGAAAAATTGTTTCGCACCCGTCATCCAGTAGGGTTTGGGTTGCATGCTCCCGAAACTTTTTAAATGTAGGCATAACAAAGTACGATTTTCTTGTATCTATAGAAAAAAAACCCACAATGCTATCTAATGTTGCCTTGAAGATATGTTCCCCGAAATTTCTAAATGTAAGTTTTTTTAAATGAAACTTCTTATCATCGGAAAAAAATTATTGACAGCTTTTATAACCGGAAACATTTTAAGGTAGGCGTCATGAAAAGCGATTTACTGGCATCTGCAGAAAGACAGGAGGCATGCTTCCAGAAATAATGCAATACAGGCATAAAGAGATGCGATTTTCTTGCATCAACGAATGCTTCCGGACTTTATTAAATGTAGGCATAATGACTTGTGATTTCCTGATGCCTGCATACAGAAAGTGCCATTTTTTTTGCATTGAAGTCTAGTCAAGTAATCAAAAGAAAATCAAATTCCTGTGATTGGGGTCTGGAGGAACGATCCTGGAAATTGTGAAGACTATACATGTAGATGATGCATACTGTTTCCTGTCATCTAGACAGAAATTGTAATTTTTGCACTGATTAGGTAATACATTATTCACTTATAAATAGATCTAATTTATATTTTTTAATGTAATTTTTGCACTGATTTGGTACTAGATTATTCACTTCTAAATATATCTAATTTATATATATA
>JAUTBT010048446.1:0-16220 GCA_032361225.1 Lepetodrilus schrolli | reverse complement strand
TCCTGCCCTAAACTGACAAGTCGTGATATAAGTGAAAGAATCTTGAAAGCGACTCTAAACCCCAATTTAAAAAAACACACAAAAAAACAACACATTCCCATCGTCATTCCTCATGTCCGATAATTTTTTTTTAATGAATTTCGATATCCGTCCAGTTAAAAAATTACCATTTATGAGATTTGTGCTCGACGCCATGTCTGCCTTCATGTAGGATGTAGTCTGTTTTAAGAACCAGTTTTGATGTGTAATGGGGTTTGTAGTACACATGCCCGTCCGACTGAAATACAATTATTATGAAACTCGACTGTTTTAAGGAGTACAATTATTATGAAACTCGACTGTTTTAAGGAGTACAATTATTATGAAACTCGATTGTTTTAAGGAGTTTTGTCGTACGTCTGTGTGGGAACTCTGGTCGTACATGTATATTTAATATTTAAAACATTTATGTCAGTCTTGCATGCGTGCGATACTTAAGAAAGTAGAATTTCACAGTAATTGACATATTGTAGTTCAGTCATACATGTGTACTTGGCATTAGTAAAATACATGTTATTGCGAAGCACGTGAGAAATAAGATTTGCCCACCGATAATTGTGTTGTTATTTTCGTAAGTTACTGAAATCAGCATACCACCTGGATTGCAACAAATGGCTTTGAAAGAGTACTTTTATCACTGTATAAACACACTGCATTTGTACAGAGATAGAAGTACTCCACGTGACTTAATAGAGAAAGCTTAGGTACGCGTTAAGAAATTAAACAAACCCACCAAACATGAATTGAATAAAAAGTGTCTCACGTTCGTATCATTACAGGTAAATAGACAAACCAAATGGCAATGAAAATCACTTAAAATCAGCCTGCGAAATCTGAACTGCTGAAGAGGTCCAATATATATATGAATTGAAATGTGATGACCTTCGTTCAATTTCTATTAAGTAAATGAATTTATTTTATGTACATACTAGTATTCTTATTTTTACATATGTTTTCAGATTCTGTTATATCCCAATATGTATTGCCAAAATACAATATTAAAAACCGTTTCTCCCATGTTTTTTAGTTGTTGATATTATTACTGCTTGGTTCCCATGAAATATATGGAGATGACAGCTATACCCGGAAAACAACTCCATAACAACCCACAATCTCTTCTGCTGTCAAAGATAAATATAATGTTGAATCTCTACCCCTAGTGGATGAATTGTGTGTGTGTGTGTGTGTGTGTGTGTGTGTGTGTGTGGAGAAGGAGAGGGGGTTATAATATTATAATTGATGCGCACCCCATCACCCATTGATTTAATTGTTTAGCCTAAACAGTATAAATACGTATGGACACGTGCATGTGCTGGCGTTGCTCGTTCTTCCTGTTTGTAGCAGAAATCCGTCTGAATCGGCTCCCAGCATTTACTAAATTTGCTTTAAAGAAAATAAAAGCAAATGAATCATCATCACCTTATATTATCAATTCAATGAAGAGGCTTGGCTTCATCACGAACTGTACATAGATGCATGTAGACATAAAGTAACGCTCAAGGTGTATTGTGATAAATGGGTTTACAGTGGACTGGTGATGACGATAGCTGTAGACCCTGGTTCGTAGGTTTTAGATACATGTATACATGTACATGCATGAACGAGCTCGTACACATCACGTGTAAAAATAAATGGCAATTAAATATAATTTACTATGACTATTATGTCTTTAGTTTCAGTAGTCTATACTATATTATATGAAAGGATTCTTTATTGCAAATAGAAATCAATTAATTGAGTTTGTACTCAAATATTAATAATAGTAATAATAATAATAATAATAATAATTATTATTATTATTAATAATAACAAATAATAATAATAATAATAATGTCCACCTTAACGTGCAATATTCCATCCACCAAGTGGTTGCTCAGTGCTTAAACATGTTTTACAATATATATAATTTGTGGGGAATTCCAGCTGTTGAAGTATTCTTCAGATCAATTCTGATCAAAACATTTAATTTTGAAAATAATCCTAGAACCCGTCAACCAGGAAAGGCAGTACTAATATATGAAATAGTGGAGCTCTATTTGGCCAACGATTCACAGCCCTTCAGGTTCATGCACAGCTAAAAGAAGATAAGTATTTGCATTGACGTGTGTCATCACGTCTTTTCAATACACTGCTACCTGTCCGATTGTATCGGGGATATACAGTGTGCAAACACTGGCTATTGCAGCTTTTATATGTCGGGCACAATACGTTTACCACCCCACCCAAATGACAGACGGGAGCTTGACGTACTTATGGGGGTATTTTGTCAGGATGTGCATGACTAAAGTAGGTACGTAAAGGATACGGCGAGAGACGGATAACTTTTACGTACCTCCAGAAATCTGGCCGCCATCGAGATGAGGCTGGAACTTATTCTGTACGTCCTGCTGTGTTGTAGTCATCAAGTCCGAGGACGGACAGTGTCCACCGCCACCACCTTAGTTCAAAGGACTAGACGAGCATCAACGCCGTCGTATTATTTCCCCGTCTGGATGTATTTTACTTATCCCTACTTTCGGCATATACCGTGTGATTTCATCAAGAAGGAAACATCATCAGCAGTTGATTTTAACAAAAAGTACAACGCAAAAATATGTAAGTATGTTTATTACAGATTGGGGCGGGTGGTAGCGCAGTGGTAGAACGTTGGACTTCTGAGCCAAAGGTTCCAGGTTCAAATTCCGCGAAAGAATATTGAAAGTGGCTCTAAACCCCAATTTAAAACACAACAATATTAAAGGTTGTTGACTAAATGGTCAACTACAGGCTCATTACGAAGAGTTATGATGATTACTATGATGATGATGATAATTACAACCACCATTATAATCACCACTATCACTAGGTCCACCACCACCACCATCATCATCATCATCAAGTTAAGATTCAATTGTGTGCTACAGTGTTATCTAGAAGTAAATTTTCACAAGATTGTTCATTGTGTAATGAACATGCATATGATTATGATAAGCATATATTGCTTCACTGTGAATAATTTTTAATTCAACGAAATACCTTATTCAGCTTCTTAATTGATGAACTTGATGTTGATACATATGTCAGTTTAGAAATGCAAGATGAAGATGAGATGATATGTACTCTATTTAGTTCAAACAACTTATTTAATCAGAATGTTGGAATTCTAATGAAACACAGAATAATAAAAAAAAGTTACAATGTATATTTACTAAAACCACATTTGCAATATATATGGCTATTACTGCTTATAAATATATTACTGTACATTTTTCTTTCTCTCTCTCTCTCTTTCTCTCTCTCTCTCTCAGCATAATCCCCAGGTATACATTACGTCATCAACATACCAATGGGCATTTGTGAAACATCCTGTTTTTCTTACGCCTTTTAAGTTTTAATTACATGTTTCCTCATTATCATAGGTTTAGGCAACGCATTCAGGTGAGCTATTCCTTTGTTGTTAAGTATCAATTCACTCACGCAGCCACCACATCAATAATAATTATTATTGTATTTTATTGTCACGCATTGTGGTCATCGTACCCATAGCAGAGTAATATAGACACTGTGTGGCATACATGATGACAGTGTGACATAACAGATGACAGTGTGGTATAACAGATGACAGTGTGGTATAATAGATGACAGTGAGGTATAACAGATGACAGTGTGGTATAACAGATGATAGTGTGGTATAACAGATGACAGTGTGGCACACATGATGACAGTGTGGCATAACAGATGACAGTGTGGTATAACATATGACAGTGTGGTATAACATATGACAATGTGGTGTAACAGATGACAGTGTGGTATAACACATGACAGTGTGGTATAACAGATGACAGTGTGGTATAACAGACGACAGTGAGGTATAACAGACGACAGTGAGGTATAACAGATGACAGTGTGGTATAACAGATGATAGTGTGGTATAACAGATGACAGTGTGGTATAACTTATGACAATGTGGTATAACAGATGACAGTGTGGTATAACAGATGACAGTGTGGTATAACAGATGGCAGTGTGGTATAACAGATGACAGTGTGGTATAACAGATGACAGTGTGGTATAACAGATGACAGTGAGGTATAACAGATGACAGTGAGGTATAACAGATGACAATGTGGTATAACAGATGACAGCAGATGACAGTGTGGTATAACAGATGACAGTGTGGTATAACAGATGACAGTGAGGTATAACAGATTACAGTGAGGTATAACAGATGACAGTGAGGTATAGCAGATGACAGTGTGGTATAACATATGACAATGTGGTATATCTAGTCGTTCACTTAATTATCATAATCCATCGAGATAAACCAGGAAGGTTGTGCAATGCAAAACTTTAATACTGACGTACAGACTTAAAAGAGGAGTTAAATACGACCAACTATGCATAAAGTCTTGTCTTCAGTATCACCTTTTATTTGTCAAAGTTGACATTGTCAAACAAAATAGGATAGTGTAGACGAGTGTTTAGTCTACGTCATTGGTAAAAACGCTGCAGTCAATTAAGTAGAGTTTCTGATGTTTTCGTACGGTTTCAATTAAAACGGAAACAACACCGCAGAAACAACATAAATTTGTAGTTTTCACATGTCCTCCGAGTGTTCTTGACAAGGATAGAAAACACAATACCCTAATCCTAACATCGTCTAATCTGCCGTTCTACTGTGTGTAGACGTCGTGTGTTTGATCATGAATAGTCCGCGCCTGTACAAAGAAAGTGTATGTGTGCGGACATCACAGTCGTGAACTAATGTGTTTGACTGGGTGTTAGGTGGTGGAGTCCGGGTGGACGTAGATGGTAGAACAATACGTTAGAAAGTATGTCTGTGTAAGCGTGGTCTTAGCACTTCGTATGTGTCCCAACTGCCTCAGTAGATTCCCCATGTTCCGACACATACAGATACATACGTCATATACTCATACACAAATATGCACAGACAGGGGCAGACATATAATTTATATTAGAATTTTGAGCGTGTTCTCAGACAGACCAAATATTATATTCATATTCTTATTTTTCTTTAATAAAGATATTTATTACAATAGACAATAATACATAATAAGCATAGGCATGGTCAGTATGGTACATACATATGGTTTGAAGTAATATGTACATTGTCAAATATATAGAGCAAACAGATGGTATATTGGTAATTATTGGTAACTATTTCTCTGACAGTATTGCAAATGATAGTTGTTTAGAGTTTAGATTTAATCGTGCTAACAATTTTCTCTACAGTGTAGACGTGATACTTAAGGAGCTGTGTTCACATTTAGTTCTGCATTGAACCTAGAATTGAAACGAATATTCGACTATTTACGAACGAATACTAAATTACGAATATTCGAATACTAAAACAGCACTCGAATATTCGAACAAATTTGCAGAAGAGTTGAAGATCGCACGTTTTTCCGTAATCCCTTTGAGATCTTATTTCAATGTTATTACTCAATATCTAGAGTCATAAAACACAACAATGGAACTGTCATCTATTATACCACTCGTACATTCGAAAATCTATGACCGGAAATGTCACTTTGTAGCAAATTATATTATAATAAGATTTCAAACGAATATTGGAATACGAATAGAATACTTACAAACGAATATTCGAATAGCATTTTAGCTATTCGTTTCAGCTCTATTTGAACCTTAGTCTATAGATGATATTGTAAGCATTGCTGTACACACAACTAGCCCAAGCCCAGCCTTGCTATTATTGTTTGACAAGTTTGTCCCGATTCGCTTGAGCGACAGATTAAACATATTACTAAAGGGTGTGAAAGAACTTTGAGAATGTAACTGACTGTGTACTAGTATATCTGTGTAATATATATTATATTGCCTTTCCATGTATAATAACGATTGGTTGAAATAGCGAAGACAATGGTACACACGTACTTCCTGCTTTGAATTTACAGATATATATGCATGCATATGACACGTACATCAGGAAATACGTTATTGTATAACATATATTATGCAATGAGTGTGTTGATATTAAGTTCAAATACTTACCTGTAACCATTTAAACATGTTATCCTCAGTGTACATACACATATTATGTGTCGTGATCTAAGAATTTAATATGTGAATCATTGAATGCCATGTAGTATCATAGTAATACAATACATGTATATAAAATAGTAAACTGAGTGGAAACGATTAAAGTATATGTTAACAAACTTTACATTGTAGAGAAGTAATACGCACACATTGAACCGTGGGAAATACGATGGTCGTTCTTTTATATGTAGACACGGGTATATTTACACACGTAATAGGAAGTTCATTTCATAATAACAACCAATAAATGATCAGATAACAAACGCACTATAGTGACGCCTATGTGTACCTGTATGTGACGTTCGTCATATTAGACAGATATTGGCCGTGTTAGAGTCCTGCCATCATCCCTGGAGCATACATTATGTCGTCAAGATGTATACAGATGAACATTATTATGATTTTAATATTTGCGTGAGAATCCATAATAATAATAATATAATAATAATAATAATAATAATAATAATATAATAATAATAATAATAATAATAATAATAGAAATATGATACTTATCATCATCAGCATCAACATCAACACCAACAGCATCATTATCACCGTCATCATCGTATACTTCACACTGCTCTTCTTTCCTTTTACATCCCCCCATTCCTCAAACCACTTACATGTGAAATGTTTCCGGAAAGTAACATTCGGAAAAGATGTCTGGTTGTCTATTTGGAATTCTACTGTTTATATGTGGTCTAGATTGAAATATGATACTAATAAACAATAACAATGTGTATTCATATCGCTCTATGCTCTGTGCATGCTCTACAGTATTCCCCTGTGTATACTAACTTCATCTTCTCAACTCCCTGGATATTATATACCCCAAGCGGACATTCCAGGCACTATGAGGTTAACACTCACCAATCCATCTCCTCCATCATGAGATGACCCGAGACAAAACATAATGTTGAGCAATTACATCGAACGGTTCATCTCTTTGGTTTATAGTAAAATTTAAATTCCTTTAGAATAATTTGGTTGGAATACGGTACTGTAGTATGACAGTAAAGGCCATTATAGACGAGGCGGTTTTTATCGCGGCAACAGTGTTGCTGCGATATTTGTTGCCTAGTGTATAGTTAACAATCGCTTGTCTCCCATGTGATGCGACGACGAAATTGACATCGCCTTGATAAGGAACATGTTCTTTTCGTATACGGTCTCATATAATATATAGCAAAGTGTTGCGGAGACAAATTAATGTTGCAGCAACTTATGGAAACATGGTTGCGGCGATAAAAATCGCCTGGTCTATAATGGCCTTAATGTGCTGTACATAACATCGACAAACAGAACCAGGTCAGAAAATATGGTCAAGCAAAATGCTGGTGGTCAACTCGTGAAAGGTCAACGTGTGAGGTGTCGATTACTGACTTCTAGTGAGTCAGGCCCATTGACATGCAATGTAACTGAACAATGACTTGCAGAATGCGTCTTATGTACACGTCTTCACGTGTAGCACATACTATTGCAATCGAGAAACGTGAATGAAATAGTTCGGTTGTGTAGAAAATGACATAACAGATAATAATTATTAATAAATAGTTTCCTGCCGGATATATCAGAACATACCGTACCACCATTCTTGCGAAGGACGTCATTTTAGATGAAACGTAGATAATGTATGAGAACACAAAACAAAGTAACTAATTTTTTTGATATGGTTTGGACAGGAAGAATGCTAAGGTATCCTACTACAAGCAGCATACATGACACCATTTCATGAAGTTCTCGTATGAAATACGATAATCTAACCCTCTTGTACAGTGTAAGTGGTGTCGCTATAATATAAGACCGATATCATACGAGACCACATACGAGAGGCCTTAAGACTATGATAGATTCGGCGATGTTTATAGCCGCAATAGTGTTGCTGCGATATTTGTTGCCTAGTATATAGTGAAAAATCGCTTGTCGCCCATGTTGCGATAACGAAATTGAGATCGCCTTGAATAGGAACATGTTCTTTTCCGTATACGGTCGCATATAATGTATAGCACAGTGTTGCAGAGACAACTGTTGCAGCAATTTATAGAAACATTGTTGAGGCGATAAAAATCGCCTAGTCTATAATGGCCTTAATGACATACGAAGAGTTCATGACATGCTGCCCAGATGGTGCTCTCATTGGACAAAGCGAGGTCATTATCACAGTTCGTGCTACGATAATGTGTTTTTAGACAAATCAGATCATCCAACACGATCATTGAACTTGACCTTAACATGTTTGTCTCAATATACTATATGCTAGATAAGGTCATATAGTGAATGTTCGTACAAATATGACAGGTTTAGGTGAGTATTTCACCTAGGTCATAATGTAAATATATTTTACGCTAAGGATATACATGCATAGTGTCTACTACACTCACAGCTATAGACCTTTTTTTTTGTTACCGATTACACATCGTTTCCTTAGATATACACACATATAATATAATTATATATTTTCATTATAGGATTTATACTTTAGTGTAGTGTAGTTTTATTTTATATTTTGTAATTATGCATGCACTTATGATACCCCCACTCTCGTTTCTTTCTGCGGTATGATTACATGTATGTTGTTTTAGTGTAGATATTTACACCACAATAATAATAATAACAATAATAATAATAACAATAATAATAATAACAACAACAACAATAACTATTATTATTATTATTATATTTATTATGTTTGTATCTATCTTCTTATGCAACCTGCTATGATGCATATACTTTCAGTGCAATGCAGTTTCAGTGAGATATATAGAGATTAATACATGAGCTAGTGTGTCATATTGATTTTACGACACGAGTGATTCCAAAGTCAAAGAAAATATTAACATTGGAATCACGAGTCTCGTAAAATCAATATCACACTCTAGCGAGTGTGTTAATTTCTTTATCCAACAACTTTTGAACGGAAATTCATACAACTCAAACGTATTCTTATGTGGAAGTCAAATAGGGAGTGGCAGATGAATACATTCCAACACCGCCCCGACCGTACCAACCAATGAAACCGTCTATCACGATGACGGGCGAGCTATGCACTACTGTGCAAGATATGATATTTATGTCATGAGTTATCTTCAACCATATGTTGGATAAACCAAATTATTATTAATTGGTATTATTACATGTTTCTTTCTTTTGGTTGCAGGGTGTAATCTATTCACGAGAAACATTTACTTTTGTCAGAGTATTGTGACCGACACAGCTTCAGAGGTCTGCCAAATAAAAGCCATAGCTACTGTGTTTAACAAGATATGTAAATGTGGTGAGTTGATCTTATGAAATTGTTCAAATTATTTGTCAAATTAAACACTGTATCTAAAAATGTAGAGGTGGCCACTTCAGTTGACTATTCATTGCAATAATGTAGCCTATGTCACAATGTTGCAGTGCATGTTTTAAAAACTGCCGAATGATAGAACTAATTACTGCTGGAAACGTTAACTTAGATTTGAATGCGCCAGCAAATTATTCAGTTTACTTACATATGTATTAACATTAATAATGATACAACGCAGATGAGTTACCAAACCCAGTCAATGGTAGTTGGGGTCCATGGCAGGAAGCTTTACTTTCTCCGTGCAGTAAGCGATGTGGAACCGGAAGGGAGACGTACATCCGCCAGAGGTCATGTAACAACCCACGGCCATCATACGGTGGTGACGTTTGCAAGGGCAATAGGTATTCGACTGGCACCAGAGACTGTAATACGACACCGTGTGGTGGTAAGTTCTGTTAACAATATACATACTCATTACACATTGTGTTTTAAAATAGTATATTATAATTTTTATATAACTATGACATAGTCTATGTATCGAATGTATTCATTACAATGATGATTGTCCAGATAGCAAGACGGAGAGTCTGACGTATCGCTTTAAGACCCGGCCCCGAGCGTACAAAATCATTTAGAGTCCGATTTCATACTCGACTCAAAGTTTTGTACACACATTCCCCATGAAATCATACTCAAAAACATTTCGTAACATTGGGGTCCGATGTTTACTCTCAAAACAGAAACAAATGGTATCGGAATATTATTATATTACACTTTTGATTTATAATATGTACTAGTATATCAAGAGGGGCGGGTGGTAACGCAATGGTAAAACGTTGGACTTCGGGTTCAAATCCCATCCCCGGGGGGCCGGTATCAATGTTCGCGAAAGTAAGCTTTCTGATGCGATGTAGCGTGGCAATGCAGTAGGGTTATCATCCTTGTCAGTACCAGCCGGTGCTCGCAGGTTTACTGCAACATTTAGCACTACGGATGTTGCGGGTTTCCTCTTGCCCTAATTTGACAAGCCGTGATATATGTGAAAGAATCATGAAAGCGTTTCTAAACCCCAATTATATACAAAAAAGAGGTATCCCAACTAAAACAAGCCTACCATCCTCTCATATAAAAACGATTATATGTACATTAAACCAAGAACATGTGCAATTACAATCTTTTTCACTATTGTACATCACAGAAACTCTGTAATCTGTAATCAATATGACGTTCGATGACATAGCTGATGTAGATTTGTTGTAATTATTATGGTTATCATCTGCGATTTTTTTGGACTAGTCCAAAACGGAGGATGGAGTCAGTGGAGTCAGAGTATGCTGGTCGAGTGCACTTCGACGTGTGGGGGTGGGGTGGAGACAATTCGACGAACACGAGAATGCGACAGTCCGCCTCCCTCTGTGGATGGGGCCAGTTGTCCGGGGGACGCAGTGGACACATTTGAACAGTCGTGTGCAACGCAGAATTGTATTAGTAGGTCTCCCTTCTTCAAGCTAGCAAACAACCCTAGTATAACCAATAGTGTATTTATTATATCAGTACCCAAACATTTGCACCGTAAACTTTAAGCTTTATCAGATATTAAAATTTGTTGAAGATTATGTGCAAATATAAATTGTATACGACTGAAAAGGCTTGTTATGTATCATAAAACAAAGACCGAACCTCCGAAAGTGCTATGGTAACTGTAATCTTACTTTCGTTCTTGGGCTACATGTATAGAACCGAGCATATTGAATTCTTACAGATCACAGTACCCTTCGAAGCTTCGTGAAACGGAGGCCATGGATTCGGCGTTTCATGGCTTAAACTATATTTTTCAGTCGACGGAGGTTGGAGCGATTGGGTCCAAGAGGTCATTGTCAGGTGTAGTGTCACGTGCGGAGGTGGTACAGAGACTGTTAAAGAAACAAGGACTTGTAACAACCCTGCACCTCAGAACGGTGGAAAGAATTGTGTTGGGAACAATGAGAATACTCTCACACGTACCTGTGCAAATAACGCTTGCACTCCAGGTAGATATCTACATGTAAATACGATATGTTCGTGTAATAAGCCATGTCAAGCTTTTACGTTGTGCGAGATATTTGCAATGTACGTAGTGTATAGTATCACAGAACAGAGACCAAAAGCGTGGCGTATCTATAAATCCATAGATATAATGACAAGGGTAAAGGCTCGCTCACACGGGTATATCGGTTGTACGACGAGTCTAGTTGGATTTGTCGTACGAGTAGAACTTGTACTACTCATGTAAGTTCTACTCATGCATGCCATCTCTGCCATTGCGAATCGCATCGCATGTACGCTCAGATGGTGCGATTCGACGCATCATTACAACCGATCGACCCGTGTGATTCCACCTAAAGTTGTGAATCGTAATGTAACAGATGCAGATTAATATACTTGTTATTCCGGATTTCAACAATTACCAAAACGTTCAGCAGAATATGTTGTGGCATTTGTTTGATGATCACCAGCTATACAAATATGTTGGCATTGTTCATGCTATTGGTCATCTTGTTGGTCTAGACTTGTTCCTTTTCTTCAGTCGACGGAGGTTGGAGCGATTGGGTCCAGGAGGTCATTGTCCAGTGTAGTGTCACGTGCGGAGGTGGTACAGAGACTGTCAAAGAAACAAGGACTTGTAACAACCCTGCACCTCAGAACGGTGGAAAGAATTGTGTTGGGGATGATGTGAACACTTTCACTCGTACCTGTGCAAATAACGCTTGTCCCCCAGGTACATACCTAATAATGGGCAAATGCATGTTAATATGCTGTTTTCTTATCATTTGTAAAATGCCTACGTTCATCTAGATTAAAATACAAATGTTTGTGATATATAAATCAATCAGAACAGAGGCCCTTCCCAGAGGCCATGACAACGTACTGTATATATTATATACTTGATAGCAGATGTATTGCATGATATTAACAATTTATGGATTTTAACGTAGCAAGTAAATTTAGTTATTGCAGGTTTTAGATCAACATTTATACGTTAAAACCATTCAGAGATATTGTGATTAGCTTCTTAGTATATACATATTTATATTTAAGTTGACGGAGGTTGGAGCGATTGGGTCCAGGAGGTCATTGTCCAGTGTAGTGTCACGTGCGGAGGTGGTGAAGAGACTGTCAAAGAAACAAGGACTTGTAACAACCCTGCACCTCAGAACGGTGGAAAAAATTGTGTTGGGGATGATGTGAACACTTTCACTCGTACCTGTGCAAATAACGCTTGCGCTCCAGGTAACTACGTCGTAACTAGTACTTACTTACATTTACACTTTCTGTTTCCGTATTAGATGAATAAAAGCGTATATTTTGAGGGAAGCAATGCAATCACTAGGACATTATAAAATACAAACGTTTGTGCTTGTAGCGTATACCGTTAGTCGCTGTAATAGTAAGTATATTAGAATACATTTTATGTCTATAAAGAAACGTCTAAGGGCATCAGTTATATGAAGGATTGTTAATGAATTGATGCACAGTTTGTATTGTGTCGTAACAGGCTGTTGGTTAAGTCTTACATATATGAGTCATTGTAAAACCAAGACCAATTAGATTATTATTGATTTAGGTTCTTTGGTACCCATTGCTTCAATACTTATAAGATACTTATACTCTTCATGAACAAATTAATTGCAATTTCAATGAGACTGGTCAATGTTGGTGTTTCTGTGTTCACAGTCCACGGGGGTTGGGGCAACTGGATCGTGCAGGTCACAACTCCCTGTGACGTCACGTGTGGGGGAGGGGTAGAAACTGTCACTCAAACTAGGAGGTGCGACAACCCCAAACCTGCTAATGGCGGATTCGACTGTTATGGAAGCACACAAGAATCTTTTACCCGCATTTGCAATTCACAAGTTTGTGGTAAGCATATATAAATGTGCATACTAGGCTGAAGTGAAATATAACATTCTATCAAATAAAGAAATATACTTCAGTGTGGATAGGCTAGACATCAAGTATTTTGATATAGCTGACTACATTATAGTTTACTTACCGTAGGAATTTCACACAGTCTTGAGCAGGCATTCTCTACATCTAGCTTTAGCAAATGTTCTGAGATGCATTATGGGAACTCTGTTACATTTGCTCTTTTAACAATGAAAACATCTTAAGCGAAATAAAATTCACCTTTACTAACGTTTTAACTACTATATAAGAAACCACGAACAATGACTTTCCCGTTCACTTCTGTGCAATGATCCATGTTCTATATGTAACCTGAACTAAACAGTTATCGCCTAGATCCTAGGTTCTGTTCCATAAAAGTTTCGGTTTGGAATTAGAGTTATAACTCACTATAGTACAGTATATCCATGTATAACGAGATGCATCTGGTAGCCCTACATTCGTTCTGCGGAACGGAACCTGGCTGTTTTTAAAGCTGCATATTTACGTCTGATTGTGATAGTGCGGAATTTACAAAAGTTGAAAAATCTAGCAGCCATCTTTGATTTGACCTAAAATGAGTACTTTCGCTTTCCCGGGGTCACATTTTGTTCCAAAATCTTTATTTGCAAGCAGCAGTTATCATGGAATAGGGAACTAAACTAAGTGAGCAGTGTAGGGCTTGATTTCGGTTCCTCTGGAGCTCAAACCATAATCTCCAAGTGGAATCTTTCAGGCGTGGACGGGCAATGGACCGCCTGGGTGGATGTAACGGAGGGCGTGTGTGCAACCACGTGCAACAGTGGCGCCACCTTGCAGGTTACCAGAACTCGCACGTGCACTAACCCAGCTCCCATTGGTGGTGGATTAGGCTGCGTAGGGAACAGCACCAATGGAACGTTCATGAAACCTTGCAACCAAGCAGTGAAATGTCCACGTAAGGAACTGAGGAGAACTTCAAATTTTAACAAGGTTTCGTTCTTCCATAGAAGATAGATTACACTCGTAGTCTTAAAGAATCTTCCTATACGAAACGGCGTAACTCTAAGGCAACTGTAACTCCAACCTTAGTCATAGATTACACCATTTCTAAGGTTGGAGATGGTTGTATTCATCGTACAGGAGAGCCAAGGTCCGTTTCTTGTGAGATTTGCCAGAATACAACGACGCAATGTATGACACCTATATTTTATCGACCTATAGAATACAACAAATAATGAAACTGTTCTGATTTTAACAATAATTTTAAATATTGTATTCAATTCCGTGATTCAATCAAACGGAATATAACGAATTTGTCTGGTGCAATGATTTATTTTAGAGCCAGAATGCGGTCCACGATTAAAGATTATCGGCGGAAATGACATTATATCCGAATGTTCCTATCCATTTATTGTTGGAATTCGACGTTTCGGGAGCTACGCATGTGGTGGAACACTAATAGCCGCCAATAAAGTACTCACTGCAGCTCACTGTGTCGAGTAAGTAATAGCGCGCATAAGTGGGTCAAATTCTATTTTTAGATATATCTGGTTTAACGATTCTGGTGATAACCTCCACGGCGACATGTTCGTGACTGTTGTTGTATTTACGTACCTTACGTTGTATCGCGATCTATAACGTGTGGACCATGCTGATCAACATGATTCATCTCTGAATCGAACAGAAATTTAAGCACACGATCCGTATAAACGGCGCATTAAGATTGTATCTTGAGTTTAGTCAACCCAAGGCCTAGTACTCGTGTTTGGCTATCACAGGAACTTGGAAGATTCTGGGAAAGTGATGGAAATTCTAAAAATAATTCTAAAAATAGATCTGACCTATTTACGGGCCCAATGCTGTGATTAGCTAATAAATTAAGTTCCATCTTGTCTGGGTTCGTGGGTTTATCCGTATAGACGTTGTGATAGCAGGTCAGAATAACATGCTAACTAGTCGGAAGTCATCAACGAATCAATACAATATGATCACAGGGAGATGAGATCCAACTTGTAACAGGTTCTTCGAGTTGGTATTGAGATTTTCGTGACAATCCAATGCTTTGATATGCTATTTCTTGTAGGTGGTTATAGGATGTATTAGAGATTCGAATGTATGTGTAACTTCCAGTAGTATTGTGTGTGTGTGTGTGTGTGTGAGTGTGTGTATGTGTGTGTGTGTATGTGTGTGTGTGTGTGTGTATGTGTGTGCATGTGTATCTTTATGTGTGCGTGTATATTTGTAGCAAATACAATTCATGTAATATTACTACTATTAAGCACTATTTAGATGTGTATGTTAAAATGTTCTATATCATAGCGTAAGTTTACATATGAATGTAATGAACATGAGCTATTTGGTGTGTTTAGACGAATACCGCCAAATCTCCTGTCAGTGGAAGTAGGCAAACACTGCTTCACTCTCATAGACGAGGACAGTTACCATGAACGGAATCCAAACATGGAGGTTATCAATGTGGCTAATGTTTCCATTCACGCGTCCTTCAACTCGGCAATAAACTTTGGTATGTATACATGAATGCTGTCTAGCTATTGTATTAGTTCAGTATGAACAGGGCTAGGTTTACTCTGATAGTCGTTTAATGAAACATACAACCACGTACAGTGGTCTTGTATCTTAACGCCGTTAATGGTAAACACTGTTTTTGGTGACGTGTTGCATTAAGATAACATAAATAGTTCACGAAATCTACTGAAAGTTTTCCTCTATTGTTTTCTGTCAGTATGATTAAGGTCATATCTACGTTTACTTACACACTAGGGGGCCGGTGGTATCGCAGTGGTAGAACGTTGGACTTCGGAGCCAAAGATTCCAGGTTCAAATCCCGCCCCGGCATCAATGTTCGCGAAAGTTACCTTTCTGACGCGATATTGATAGTATGCGATGTCTGTAGAGTGGCAATGCA
>JAUTBT010048435.1:0-16220 GCA_032361225.1 Lepetodrilus schrolli | reverse complement strand
ATTATAAGTAGACAAAAGGTAATATTACTGTTTATTATGTTCTAATATAAAATAAATTATAAGTAGACAAAAGGTAATATTACTGTTTATTATGTTCTAATATAAAATAAATTATAAGTAGACAAAAGGTAAAGATAATTGTTGTTGTGTCTCCAAAGTAATGACTTATCGTCATAATGTCGCATTTAAAGACACTTTCTTCTTCGTCGTGTCCATTGTATTCCACTACAAGTGAAGCAATCCATTGTTTTATCCACTGTTGTGAGGCTCGCATAACGAGAATTGTGTGGGCCATTATCAGCCCAGATCGGCTCCGATCAATACTGTGACCTATTTAGTAATATTGAGGATTCTAACCGTGGATTGGAAGATCTGGCCAGATGTAGAACAAGCTTTTCCGCTGTGCTACAAGGGATCTTTACGTTGTTGTCAACTCCAGTTAATCTTTGTTAATTTTTGCGTTCTCTAGTTTGTCGTCATTAATATTTAGGTTCTATTGCTGTCACTCAAGGCCATCGCTGTCTTCCCCACCCCCAACATTTATCCCCACTCCACTGCAATGTAGCACCACTTGCTATGGGTGGATAGAAAGGTATGGCCAGTTGATACTATTTGAAATATTTGATACTATTTTTTTCCTGTTTAATGGCATATTGATTTATTATCGAGACTGGTATGGATATTTTTTACTTGATCATTTATTATTTTTATGCATATTGAAAATACATAAAAGTCATTTAGGCTTAAGACAATGTTACAAATACTTTAATGTTGAACTCTGTTCTTAAGAAAACATGTTTAAAGAGCTACGATTATCACTAATAATTACAAAGTGAAAATATCTATTATTGTTATTTGCTTTTTTGTTATTAATTTCCAATAATTCATTTTTTATTCAGTGCTATTAACATTAATTACCAGTCGCTTTGGTATCATGAATATTAGAAATAGAATAATTATGCAAAACTAATTGGCTTTAAGCAATGTTACATTTTAATATTTATTCATTACAATTTAGATGACATTTAAGTGACTACTAAGTAAGTGGTCAAACAGTTGAGCCAAGTGAATAACCAGCCGGGATCCTAATGAAATTCTTCTCTTGGTTTCTGGGTGTCAGATCACATACAATGTACCACTTGACATGTACCATGGTACCATTACTTGCTCATCACCTCAGACATTATGAACGTCATGAGTTGGTACACTTCTGTAGTCAAGATGATAGACAACACTTTAGTCAGATGATAGACAACAATTTAGTCAGATGATAGATAACACTGTCTAGGAATGTACGCTATAGTTCTCAGACAGTTCAATATGATTTACGATCAACTCACTTTTCCCAACTTTTTAACCATGACAAGTAGACAAATATCAGAACAAATGTATGATAGACATGTACGATAGACAGATGTACGATGTACGATAGACAGATGTAGTGGAAGATGAACATATTTTATGACAACTGTCACGGAATGTGTCATGATAAAACTGGTGACAGTCAGATGACTATGACATGCAATCTGATATGTCAATTTTGTCACATTACTGTCATGAAAATCGGGCAAAATGGACGTTATTGCTTATATGTCCTGTGCATGATATAACACATACTGGTATATCATGTATTATATATGTTATATAATTATATCAAGGCTGACAAAATTGATCATGTAGAATCTTATAGTAGACTTATATTATCAGTGTATATTTTACAGTTATGTATATCGGAAACAGTAGTTTGTATTCTAAAATAGTTGTTTAAAATCATATATATTACCGGTGTACATCTTTATAATATATTTCAGAGACAGGCACTGTTCTTTAGGGCATCTCCGGTTGTCTCCAGCATGGAGAGAGTTAATAGCCATAAGCATGATAGTGTGTTGTGTAGACCGTGCCCTTGCATATGGTTTCCAGTAATCATTATCAGAGACCACAGTTAAATAATGTTGCATACAGAATCTATTGCCAATGCATATGGTTTACAGTTTTATTAAATACTTGGCAGTAGGATAGCGGAATATATCAGTGACGATAAATCCTTATATCGTCACTCTGTAGAGTAGCGATATAATATATATCGCCACACTACAGAGTGAGTGATATACCTTTATCTCAGTCATATAACTGTCACTCTAGCAATATCAGAGTTCAGTAATCATACATATAGTTAATGATAGTCACAGCACTTGCTAATTGTTTTTTACATTTCCATCTTTTCAGATGTGCATCTCGTACAAAACACACACACTAGCCGTCTACGCTGTTAGACATTCGGAGTTCTTGCCAACAGTAAACATTTATTTGTATTACTATGCAGGATTTTACATGATAAATGCTATTAAATTTCAAACTTTGGCTTAGTATTTTCTCACAGTTTACATGGATTCAACTCATAAAAACAATTTAATTAATTTTAATACATATGAAATAGTATATCTTGTGGAAAGTTGGTGCTGCTACATCGCACTAATTTGTTTACGTCTCTGTCAGTGTTGCGAGTACATGAGCTGCACTGAGGCTGCACAGCTGATCAAGGTCATTCAAGGGGGACATCATTATCCGTTTCTATGTGAAGTTTTTACATAATCCTAACTAAATAAACAACTGCTGTCAAACTACTTGGGACGTATATAATAAATAGAATATTAAACTGTGTTTCTCAAATATCATGTGTTATGTCATCTCGTAAAGCGGGGTGGCTATATTGTCACTCGTGATAACATAGCCTCCCCACTTCACTCAATGACATAAAACATGATATCTGAGAAACACAGTTAAGTATCCCCTATATATTAGGCTTTGTACATTTATATTAGGATATGTAACTATTTAAAAGGTCATGTAATGCATGCACTGTGTCAATGCAATGCAAATTGCTTTGGACATTATATATATATATATATATATATATATATATATATATATCTGCGTGTGTGTATGTGCGTGTGTGTATGTGCGTGTGTGTATGTGTGTGTGTGTGTGTGTGTTAAAAATGAAAATGCACATTATTCATTAAAACAACTACAAGGACAGCCAGTACAAGTACATTACTCAAAGACGTTACTTTGTCGCCAAATTAAGCGGGGATTTCAATGAAGCAGCATCTGGCACACTGTGAGTCTTTGATACAGCAAGAACATAGTTGTACAGGGATATAAGAAACTGACGGATGGACTAAATAATGTGTTCCAATGGGCAGACACTCATGGACTGCATCTTAGACATAAAGAAGATCGCTAATCATGGTGTATTAACACACAGTAGGCAATTACTTCAGGAGGTCAGCTGCGCCATTATTTACAGGCTGAAGGCGCAGATTCTGTGATCTGTTGTTTCCCTTTGCCAAGCGATCGACATCAATATACGTTTTTTGTTTTGTTTGTTTGTAGTTTTTTTTAACTGGGGTTTAGAGTCGCTTTCAAGATTCTTTCACTTATATCACGACTTGACAGTTTTAGGGCAGGAGTAAACACGCAACATCCGTAGCGCTGAATGTTGCAGTAATCCTGCGAGCATCATCTGGTACTGACAAGACCGAGGATGATAACTGCATTGCCACTCTACAGACATCGCATCCTATCAATATTGCGTCAGAAGGGTAACTTTCGCGAACATTGATGCCGGGCCCCCGGGGCGGGATTTGAACCTGGAACCGTTGGCTCCAAAGTCCAACGTTCTACTACTGCGCTACCACCCGCCCCTTAATATACATAGATCAGTTAGTAATGAAAGTAAGTGCATTCGAACTACAAGAGCTTGCAAGTACATACTACAATGAATAACTGCCATCTGAGATGATCCGGCATTGCATTGTTAGAACATTTGCCAACAATAATGTGGTTTGTTGGTCATCCACTGTTTCATAAAACGAGGTCATAAATATTTAGGATGTCGTAAATGTTAATAAGTGCTGAGGTGAATGTCGCACGTACAGCAACATGATATTCACCCAGGAGGGGCACGTATTACTTATTTATGACAATAGGACGATTTTGTACTCGTGGGGGCAATATTGCTTAGGAACAATCGGTCAACAGTGTCTAATTGTACGGATGCATGCAACTTGTTTGGCTACATTAAAGCGTGTTAACATTTGTGATTGCTATGTGGAACAGGATTTCCTTTCATGAAGCTCTTGGAACCACGAATAGGCTGTGGTGCTCTCGTATCTGTCGTTAATCGTTGACTACGAGAATGCTAGGGCATCTTAACCCTCATCAGAGGTCTGTATATATTCACTCTATTTTAGTCGCGTGGTTAAAAAACTACGCTGTGATTGGTCCTCGGTCAGACTGTTGAGAGGTCACACGCTCCTGTGCTCACCTAGCACACTGCCTGGAAAATTAGCTGATTTGTCAATGAGAGATAATTTGGAAGGAAACAAATCACAGTACGTGGTGTAGGATCATCAGTTCTTTAGGTTTATACAAGGTGAATTTGGTGTTTCAGTCACTTTAACTGATACGAGATCTTCATGAAAGAGTTGTTGGAACATGTATTATACATCTGCGCAATCTTAGTGGGTCATTGAACAATTATTAACGCCAGTATCGAAGTTATAAAATGTGCCCGATGTTTTAGTGTACAATCTGTCGTCTGCGATTGGAGTTGTTTCTCTGAAGAAGATACACCATCAGCAATATTACCACCTATTTAGCGGGTTCAACAACTGCAGCAACTGCAGACGTTAATGAATTGGTCCTGTTCAGTTTGTTTGGGATATTACAGATAGTCGTTCAAAGTAGCCTTAAGGCAGAACATAAGACGAATAACTGCATTGCAGACCTCGTCCTCAACGTTATCATGATCCCTCAGCATATTGAAACATGTGTAAGATGTATATTTGCTTTATTCATCGTAAACATACAATAATAAGAATATTCATTGTACGAGTCTCCTCTACTCATAGATGTCATGAGTATATCTATATGACGTGGTCTCCGCGCATATCGACCCACGAACACAATAATATGACCATCAGATTCCGTATGCGTCGTAAATGTGCAATTGATTTAACATAAAACTAGAATATGGATTGTATAATGTTCTGGTGTGTATCACATGTTTCCAGTTCCAGTCTGTGATACTTACCATACTGGTACATAAACACATGATGGCAAAAATGTCATTGTTTATGAAATTCAATTTGAGAAGGTGTTTTCCAAAGTAATTATGTTTCTACCTTATGGAACGATGCCAATCTTCATGTTATTCAGTTCGAAGTTGAAGCAAAATGATGTCCAGCTTAGATCATCACCTAAAGAGCAATCGCCTTGACACTTCATGAGAAGGTATTACTGGAATCGATATAATAGTGATGACACAGGGGTAACAGTGAGTTCACTGACTAATTTGCAGAATATTACGTAGACGACGACGTGGGTGCTAACTATATTGATTTGGAAAATATGGCATATGATGTTCGATGAGTTATTCTTGATGTTTATCACCACCGATACAATTGCTAGGAACGTACAGAGATAAAAGAGTTACATCGAACCGAAGATTTTGACATTGTCTTAGAGGTCGGCAACAATCCATAGGGAATGAATTATTCATAAACCTGATTAGACCTACATGCATATATTGATTTTAGCATGCCAAATGAATATTGTCCAGCTTGTACATAACGTACAATAGTATTGTCTTAACATTAAGGCGAAATAGTGCGGCACTCAAAAGTATGATTGTAGTACTAGAATACATGTAATTCAGCATTATGAGTCCTAGCATGACTTTCTGTGTTCATATAGTAATGTTCTATCTGGTGTACCACCATGACCACCGGCAATTCCAAAATACTTGTTGCTATAATATAGTTAGGTGTCTTGTTTCAGTCTCCTAACAGGATCAGACAGGATCCTGGCAGGACACTTTCACCTCGGGTGTCCTGGTTCAGATTTGAGCATCCACGTTATGTGTCTTGGCCTGGACACCTAACATGACACATGACGTATTTTTGCTATTCCAGTTCCCGAAATTAGGAATCCTTTTGAGATACGAGTTCGTGCTCAAGGTCAAATTTCATGTGGGGATTTGTGAACAAAACTTTGAGTTAAGGATGAACTCGTACTAAAAGAAATGGTTCGTATTCTCGGAACCAGGGCTCACCAAAGCATTTATTTATCAGTAAATCCAAAGTACGACAACGGTCACATGAATGCCATTACCCAAGCTCCCCTGATGCTACAACACCGGGAATGTTCTATTACAGTGTCAATATGATGATTGAAAGGGGCAACTGATCCATCAACGTGATTCTTAACCTAGATGGAAATATATAATTCAGCATATCTGGGATGTAGAGTACTACTAAAAAACCAGCTAACATCATATCGTGTTTTATAATCTAATAGTTTGTAATCTGACGTTAAATCCGAGGTGTCAACATAATTCCAAGAATATGTTGATCTCTAAAACGTCTATGTACAGCTACAGTTCAAATCTAGAATGTTATGTTAGAATAGTGTACTCGTAATGCACTGGTAAGCTAATAGCTGTAATGAGGTATGTTTGGTGGTATATGTATTTGACATACCGGTTCAATAGTTATACTAAATATGTTTAAAATGTCACCAAATGGGTTATAATTGGTGGATATTACCATTTTAAGTTTCAGTTTACTTTCGGAAAACTACCAAATGGTGGTACATGAGATACACAGGGATCAATATAGAGTAAGTAATTGTAACCAACAAGAGGGGTGTTGTCGTAGGACAGACAGCGAGTCAATAGTATAATTCATTTAAAAGAGAATATACGTCCTATACATTTTGTTTCTTCAAGAACACAGTAGTACAGAATAACTATGGAAGACACCGGATAATTGACAGGCCCCTCATTATGTGTTCAAGTGCCAACTTCAAATTACGACTACCGTGTGTTAGTTAGTATTAATGTTGTTAGTGTTTAACGTTTGTCTGATACTAATAGTACAAAATGGTACCATAAAAATAACGTGTCACATAAGTATACTAATTTCCTCACAATGATGTAATGTCTCAAAACACTCGTACCAAAATTACATAATTATAGTTGGTAACGATGCTTTGTCGCGGTGTTATTGGCATAGTTAATTAATTATTGTGTCGCCTGACAAACTATGTTTAATATTAAAAGAACCCAGTTGGTGCCAAATGAGTTCGCACAGTCAAAATGGAAGCAACATAGCCATAACATACAGTGCAAATCTGTCATTACGACTGACGTTATAATGCAAAGTATCTCTTGTGTGGAGAAATTTTGTTAGATAACATCAACAGGTGTTGATATGCTTTAGTACATCAATAGGTGTGTTAATTGGTTTATATATCGGTACATACATGCATATTGCGATATTCACGGCATCGGCGGCATCTGCAATAGTGGATTAAGCGTAATAGTCAATACCCCTAGCTGCCGTTTTGTTTTGAATAGTTTGTCATGTTGTTGACATTGAATTATGCAAGCCGTATGTTGGTCTACTTCGGGCGGCATACTATAGCTTAGTCCGGAAGTCTCATTTCACTGGGCGCCCGAACGACTCTCCCAAAACTCGAGCACCCTACAACATACATCGGATCATTTCCTCGTTGCTACTTTGCAGCAAATGAAATTATGTGTGAAGATGATGTCATATTCCATTGGTACATGGACGACTTGAAAGAGAAACGGTTTTGCTGTATAATGTAGGCTGTCCATTGAATAGACGGCACGGATTGGTCACGATTGGTCACCTGACAGGTTGAAATCGACGGCAGAGAAATTCCGCGTCACAATACCAAATGTAATAAATTGACAATCGCAGGGAGAATTTGCAGGGAGAGTTACACATTATTGTGTACAACATATTTTCATTGTGTAACATGAAGAGTTCATTGCTGAAATTGCATATATATATTGCATAGTTATATCTAGCATTCTGTCCATTGTTGTATTTTTCTCATCACTCATGAGTCTTCCTTCATGTCATAGTCCAGGTAAACTAGCCAGGACATATTTTCCTTCCAGAAATCCCTGCATAATGTCTTTGAGTAGTATAGGGTTTAATTAACAGTATTACAGCCAGGCTGCCGATTATGCTCTGTTATACTTCTGGATCTGTGGGAATATATCGAGTCAGCATGGTCAGTAAATGCATACATACATGTAGATCTACTCTCAGTGGATGAATACTGATCTCAAGAATATATGCTCATGATCATGTGAAAACATGTTAACATGGACATATATAATGATTGCTTAACATCCAAAACAATAATCTTATCACTGAAAACAATAGCCTGTATTGTCTATATTGGAAGACGATGAGTAATGTGTGTGGCAAGCATGTGTGCATGGAGGTAAATCACTAATAGTCCGGAGACTTAACAACATTTCATGCACTTTTTGATACAAGCATGAAATTTGGCACACAGGCACACATAGTGATTTATTTCAAAACGGGACCCCAGCTGGATTTGACGTCTGGCGGCCAAGGCGGCCATCTTTAAAATGCTAATATCCATGTCTTGTACCTTAGTTACTAATAAAGATAAGGACTCAATTCTAGCGTCTATACCCATGTATTCAAGTACAGGGAATTCAAATATATACAAAAAAAAGTGCAAGTGTCCGCCATTTAGATTAGAATTTACAATTTCCGCAATATCTAGGTTTAACATAATGATATACCGTAGACTTATTTGTTTCCGTCTAGAGCAATTATCTTAGACACTACTGGACACTGAATTATAATTTCACATCTATTATTCAGATTCCTAATTAGTAACAGAAAATGGAAAAATCGTAGCATTGTCTTGACAATTGATTGGAGTATTTGTTTTCTCTGTGAACAAGCAACAGATACACATATACGTGACTAGAACCACAAATGTATCTGCACACTACTGGATTGTAGCTCCACATGGTGATACTGTGAGTGTGTTCGTATAATAATGCAATAATTATTCAGATTCACATTAATGAATATAACAGAATATGACAAACTCATTGACATTGTTTGAAATAGACACTTTTCCCATTGTATGCATAGATTGGAGTACTATTAACTATTTTATTTCTGACTAAGTAATAACAGATGAAACATTGATATTTAATTACGCATTTGGCGGTTCTTAATACAAATTAGGCATTTGGTGATGCTGGATGGGTATAAAGCATGAGCTAGTAGTAGTCGTCTAATCTTGTATTAGATTAGCATCAATTACCATCATTCTTAAACTGGATGGTCTTATTAATGTTAATGGTCTGGAAACCAAATGATATTATCATAAGAGGGATAATCTACACTACAAATGGAACATTCTACAACGTGCAATAAAACGCAGGAATAGTGACAGTAGCCACGAGAAGCCTACGAAATTTGTATGACAGAAGATATTGAAGTTTGATCAGACAGATACCCAGTTATACCACCTATTTCTTCAGAAACAACTGTAATATTCAACTAAATGTCTCCACAATGTATGAATTGAAGATTATCTTCAGTGTTTGATTGAATGTCTGATGTTTGATCAACATTATATACTGAAGCTCCCCCATATACAGCCATGAACATTGCTTTTGTACACCCAGTCTGCAGCAACACAACTGTTCAAACTCTCAGAACTGATAGCTAGAAAGGGATTGTTCATAAAGCGTGTGTTCTAATCCAACAATAAGGTGGTACATGCACCTCCATGAGTAAGATGGAAAGTGGAACTGTTGGTAAATAAATTAGTCAAACGTGACAACAGATAAACTAAGATACTGCCAAGTGTTGTAGGTACTATCCGCCGTGATACCTTCAACTTCACCATTGCCTAATATGAGTTACTAATATTCATTGATGACACTTTTCCATGTGATTACCATGAAACGGTCATTGCTTTTGTAACTACTTACTCTTGTAACGACGATGAAATACCAACATAAAGAAAAGAAAAGTATCAGTCACAATTCGCTGCAGCATCTCTCCCAGCTGTTATTGGATGGGGCATTATACACCAAACATTCTAAGACTATATCCAAGGACATGATAAATGGCATATGCTAGTATGTTATATGACTCTCAAGAGTATTCGATTGTGTTTCACACATGTCTGCCGATATAGCAAATTCTTCTATCAAATTATCTGAATAAACAGAAGTTCTTTATTTCACAGCCGTATTTATAACAATAGTGGTAGACATAGACCATGCCCATGACCATACCCCAGATAGTGCTCCAGCATTCCACGGACATTATACGATATTTCCCTTTTCCAGCATATAATATTAAACAATATCAGAACTCTCGCTCTTTGGCAGACATGTTCATAATGCGAAATCATGAGAACAAGAGCAGTTGAACACCCATGACACTCGATAACCCTATTCTGTATAGACATCGTCTGTCAAGTATGGTAAAACAGGCCCCAAGATTCTGGAACATTTTGGAGTATGATTTCATGCTCAGCTTTGTTTACAAATCCTCATATTAAATATGAGATTTAACATGAAATCGTACTTATGCCAAAATCGCATTCTATTCTAGAGAACGGTTACATCCCTCTCTACAGTCAGAAAACAAAGGCAGTTGGTATGTGTTCAAGACCTAGTATTATATCATGACACATTCACACCCATAGGATGGACAAATCATCATCATTCACTATGGTGCTACTACAATTGTTAACGTGACCAAGCAAGGAATCTGAATTTTATAATTATTATGTCACGAATGTTATGCAATTTATGTTCGTAAGCAGTTTAGTGATGAGGTACTGACCGTAGGTATGATACTGTATACATACTGGAGAGAGCACAATAACTATAATACGGTATGGGAAAATGGTACATGCAGACCAATTGAAATTGATGAAAGGTGATTGGTGTATTATCTCCATTCCCCCTGTAAACCTGTAGGACTGATGGATTGTTTTAATTTGTTTTTAGTTTATTTTAAAATATGGTTTTAGAGCCGTTTTCAAAATTCTTTCACTTATACACAATGATGCGTACTACCGGCATATGTTCAGGGCAACACATTCCATTATCTCGAGGCAACCATGCCTCGAGCATTTGGTATACTAGGGCACTTTTTCCATTCAATCCTGATTTGATCTAACATCTTAACTTGCATGGAAAGTCATTTGTTGTGTACTACACGCGCAATATGAAATTAATTAGCCCTTACTGTGCATTTTCAGTTCATTACAGGAGGTAACCTGCAAAACCCGCAGATGAGTGTTGCTGTAAACAAACCTGCGAGCACTGAATGGTACTGACAAACCAAGGATGATAACTGCATATCAACCGTATCATGATTTACTGGGAAAGGTAACTTCCGGAAACATAGAATTCGGGTGCACCAGAGGAGTTCGTGATCTTAGATCTGACGGTCTTTGTAAAGTAAATATTTAAATAAAGTACATATGTTATCGTCTTCATGCTGTTATGTTGTATAAAAGTCGTGTCAAATAGTGTGAACATTTAATATTTACCCACACCACACCCATTACATGTTCCAGTAATGTTTTACCGCGGTGAACAGATGCACGACTACCTGGGCTCTATCTATTTCATGATTCTTACTGCATTTCGACCAACCTCCCCACTGCCGTGATATGCCCACCGTTCGGATGTCGGCCTGTAAATCGATCGTTCGTTCACGTCGCCAGATTGGAAGCACCGTACGTTTTAATAATGACAACTTTCAAACTGGCACCAACGATTTCAACCTTCGCATGACCCGTCCGTAGAGGAATCAACTCTGTAGTGTGAACACTCCGCTAGAGTACTGTTAGACGTCTGGTGTTACTCGATAAATTACCAGAATGTGCTCACAATGCTCAAAGCCGACGAGAGGTTACACTTGTTTTGTCAATAGTTAATAGTCAATTTAGCTTTCTTTCCCATTCATCTATGGTTTCTTACTGGTCAATGTCAAGCGATATGTCTACATATCGGACATCGTACTCTTTACGCTTGATGAATTCGCCTCGTCTCATAATTACAAGGAAGTGATAGAATGCCATGATTAATCAAGATGCATACCACATGTGTAGACGACGGTCAACAGACTATTACATACATGGCTCGTATCATGATCATTGCCGTCAAAAGGCCACATCTACGGCACAACGGCTAAACGCATACTATATAATTCAAGTACGACATGGTACATAATCAGGTAAATTGAGAGAAAGGGCTGGGGACTACATATATTAAAACATAAAGTTAAGAGGACTTTGAAGGAATACATGTCTCCATGTGTACTAGGATATTAATTGATGTGTGTTGGTATGCAATCCTTTCCATGATGCGATCTCTTTCCATGATGCGATCTACACCTAGATGAATTCTAGCTGATACGGAAGAGGCCATGAATTATTTATAACAGATTTGTTACGTTAACATCCTGCATTTTCATGTTAGAAATATAAGAAGACTAAACATCATATGCTTGAAATAAATACATTACCATTCTTGTGTGTTTTTGATTTAAAGTTCGATTGTGCAAAACTTTAAATGGTAGACATCGATTTATAGAGGATTTAATATGAGTGGTCATATGCTATTGAATTTATTACACGAGTTGACAAAACTGATATTATGCGAGGCTCTGCCGAGTTGACACGAATGTGAGATTCTATTTATTACATAACTGTATACAATATTGTAATATTGATTTTCAGTCACAAACACTATTATATAGGCAGATGTCTTGGGAATTGGGTTAAAGCACACAGACAAAATATAGTTCCAAGTAAATGTGTAAATATTAATATTTGTGTGTGTATATTTAATTGAAGAAAGCTTTTAACTTTACATTCGACAATTTAATTACCAAGAAGAAGCTCGAAAAGAGGTCGCGTATGAATACAATTACAAAAATCCATTGTCTCTTTACACGAGTGAACATAAATATATTTAAAGCATGGGTTTATTGCACTCCGAAACTCCTATACTGCTTAGTGTAGATTCACATATACTGTATAGCATTTCGGGCTTTAAGTAAGTACAGTTAACACAGTATAATATTCCAAATTATTGCTTAAATATATAGTATAAATTAGGCCTAAAATACGACACTTGCTGTTCGTCGAGTATCTATTTGCGTGTGAAGACAGACATCAAAAGTGATAATGGTTAACACTGTATCTAAGCTGAGAGCGTTATCACCTCCCATCAAGCAAACACAATGGCCGAACAAGCAAGATCAAAGGTCAGGATCAATCGCTGTTCAGCCGAAGAACTGCAGGCGGAAACAGGGCTCTAAGAGGCCCAAATCGCCACGGTCATTATCTACCATTAACCGAAACGAAATTTAGAATTCTGAAAACGCGCCCGATTTTGACCATCAATATGAAACTGAACTTCGAGGAAGTGGAAGTTGCGGAACATGTTTCAAGGGAGGCAAAACTCCAGCAGCCCTCTCGGGAACCAGGTCTTCAGAGGATGTTCCAAAATAGTGGTGCAAGTACAGGACAACACAATGATGATGCAACAAATGCAGGCACAACAGGAGGAGGTAGCAGTACAGCAATAGGCCAATTGAAGGGTGCTGCAACAAGTGGTAACAGTAAAATATTTAATGACGGGGGTCCCATGAACAAAATGATACCACACTTGAAGGTTCTGGGGTTGTGCTGTGGTGCACGGTGGACATTAAATCTACCCTGTAAGCAAAAATATGACCAAAAGAGACTTTTATTGGCGGCCATTTTGAAAATCACGATAAACCTTGATAAACCCGTGTGATACAAGTTACGTAAGTTAGTCATTATTATTACTAGTCATGGTATGTTTAATACACAAGCTCCAAGCTCTCAGGTGCCAATTGATTATGCCTGCGTATATGACTCGCAAGTGATTAATACATTTCTGTTGGTATTTCGGTGTTGGTCGTGCTATAAATCTATTTTTTTATGAAACGCATTTCATAAAAATGGTATCACACGGAAGTGAGTTTAGTATCCTCTATGTATTTTAGGCATAAAAGCTTACCGTTAGTAAGCATTCATCGAGAAGAATAATGGTAATGTTATCTTTGATTTCACAGAAAAAAGTAAATGTCAATGAAACTGAAAAGCTGAGCGGAAGCATATGTCGAAAGTATACAGATAGTGTCCATTTGTCATTGGTAGATTTACCCACCAACAGTTGTGCAATAAACATTCGTGCTCTGCGGCTGCACATCATTTAGAAGTTGGAAGTCAGCAGAGACATATTTAATTATGTTACCTCACCGGTAACGACAGCATCGGAATTAATCAACATATTGGATGGCCACAAGCATTAACGTAGAACTATCAAAGACATAGATACGATCAATAAATGTGTAGGCTTCTTTTCATGTTATTGGAAATGTTGGAGACGGTTTTATGATTATACGACAAAACATGGACGCCAACATAGGAATGTTTTCCCCATGGTCACACATTAGTATTACTCATACGACTTCGAATTCAAAAGCAATTAAATCATTATTGATTTTGTTATATCTGGCAATGAACCTACACAATTGCATCTAGGTTAACTAAATAGTGTGTGTGTGTGTGTGTGTGTGTGTGTGTGTGTGTGTGTGTGTATGTGTGTATGTGTGTGTGTATATATGTATATATACGACGACGTTACATTTTACATAGTGGTCAGATTGGTAAGCTGTTATTATAACTGGACATGTATTAAGTGATGACTTCTGAAAGTAATTTACACACACAAACAACACAAGACTGTGTTATTATAAAACGTATGTTATAGAAAACAACAACAGATTTGAATATGGTATACCATGACTACTTTAAAGACATTACGTAAAGCAAGACAACACTAAATGCACGTTACTGGATACCACAATACATTTTATCACGCGTCTACATAACACGAATGAAATATATTTTGCTCATATGCGTGATAACCATACAAGCGACCGTAAAATATTACAGCTATTTGATATTATGTATACCATGTAATTGTGTATACCGTAGTTCTTGAAGAATGAAAACCAATGTGAAAGATTTATGAATATATTAATGTAATTCATATTAACTTCGGTCACAATCAATGCATTAAGTATGCAATGAATAATACAAATAAATACTTCTTCATCACAGTTTATGTTCCGATTAAACTGGCATTGGTGGACGATTCTGGATGATTTTACTTTCCCCCTCAAAATAGACATCAATGTTTCATTGGAAGTAAAGACAGGTAGAAAATGAGAAATGGTTATTTATTAATGACATCTCTGTTCATGTGAATCTTGCTTGATGTTGAGAATATTCACCTTGATAACAAGATTATTAACCTTCGATTAATATTTATCTCAACTATTGATATAATTGAGTAAAAAGACACGATGATGAGAGCGCATATCATTATCGTGGCATATACAACAGAACACGTACAGAACTGAACAGAACAAATGGGACAGATGGAGATGCGTGAGCTGTCCATGTACTTCACGCTTATTACTAAAGACTCTACCTTCCTGCCACAGCTACACATATACCACTTCAACCAGGCATATTCTTCATCTAAGTAGACATGGGTTGTTTCTTCAGCGCCATTGAGTAGCTAGTCTAGATCCTAGATGCTTTTAAAAGTACTTATTAGTATTAGCATTATTACTGACAGAATAGAATAACATTATGTGGATTGACCACCGGTGAAAAATAGAACAATAATAAACTATATTATCGGGAACAAAATAGCAGTGCCGAACACTGCTGCAATGAAGATAATTGTGGTTTGAACAGCCCCAATAGTACGTCAGTAGAGGACTTTTAGTTTAATTAGGTTTGTGTTTAGAGAACTTCTCCAGGATTATTGTCATGTTATACTTTAATTTAAAAACATAATTTAAATTGAATATTAAATTGAATATTTCTATTCTCAGTATCCATAATGTATTTAGCATATTTTAGAGCTAAATAATTACGACAGAGTGGGTTATAGATAGGGTTAATCTTAAAATATTTTTGAAAATCATATATCCAAGTATCAACAGTACTATTCGGCAAGTAAATTTATTTCACAGTTTGAAATTGTGATTATTATTAAATATAACTCAATATGAATGATGGGGATGACTTCTTTAGTAATACACAAACTACATAGATTACATATACACGGACAGTTGGTGTCAGCGGACGGAACCAGTGAGTTTGTTGAAAAGAAATGAAGACCATGTGTACATTTTTAAAGGTATTCACACAATTCTGTGTTAATACATATAAAAATGTATGCAATCCTGTGTGAATATC
>JAUTBT010048424.1:0-16222 GCA_032361225.1 Lepetodrilus schrolli | reverse complement strand
TTAAATGCGGCCATAAGCCAATCGCATCTTTCGCATTAATATCCTGCTCGCATTAATTTCCTGATTTACAGTATGTATCCATTGGGCACATTTGGAATGTTCCTCTTTGCTTATCATTGGAACAAGCGGGAAATGACTCGAGGACAAGATATCCCGAATGTCTACATGTCCGTACCATAAAATAGGACGATGCACCATAGTACACTGTGTAATCGGTACAGCATTCAAATGAAATCAAGTTTTATAACACAAAATATGAATATTAATATTATTTATTTACAACAAACTGGTTTCGTAATACTGTAAAAGGTAACCGCATGTAAAATATCTACATTTAAAACAAAATCAAATACCATGTCCATTAAAAGGTGTATATATAGTTCAGTGTTATATTAAATATGTATATGTATATGAAATGTATATGATGTAAAAGCATATTGAACAAAACACATTATTTAATACTGACAGAATGCAACACTGGCAAAATGTAATAATGAAAGAATATTCCATTTACATAATGTAATACTGACAGAATATTCCACTGACAGAATGTAATACTGACAGAAAATTCCACTGACATAATGTAATACTGACAGAATATTCCACTGACATAATGTAATACTGACAAAGTGTGTAATACTGATGTGCAAATCCAAATAAATAATATACTGTATTAAAATAACAATTGCAAATTAAGCGAATACTGAATGTGATATGAAATACAAGATACAGTAGCTAAGATATACCACCTGACTTTACTGTGGACTAGCATGTAAGTTACATACATTTTAATAAGCAGTACTAACATAGTTCAAACGGTTCGTTGGAATAATGACGTGACTATTTATAATACCTCAATAATACATAAGCATATGCATAATTAACTATCACTATGATTCCTCATTCCACAAAATAACCAATTGTTAAAACACATTCCCAAAAATTTCGCTGTATGAAGAAACGTCAGACGTTGTTATCAGATAGCGTACTAGTATATTAAACACTAAATCAACAACTTGTAAAAAGAGTAGCAACAAAGCTGAAAGTAAAATCTGAAGAAATATATAATTATATAAAATTATTTTCTTAGCACATAATGCTGCTAAATTAAACCATGATTATCGATCGGGTATAACTCGTAGCATTAAAAACATACCAACTTAAAGTGATCTGTCTGGGACATAGATAATAGTTAAGTAAGTAGCAACACAAGCTTGACTGACGGGTGGCTGACGTTAACGCCAGGTCTCTGACGCTATGGCACGGTTGTATTGGGGATAGCTATCCCTGTACCGGGCACTGAAACAAACAAACACTAGCCGTTCATCAATCTATAAAAGAAACAGAAAGTACCAACACGCTTAGTCATTGATCCATAGCATTATGTACCCATGGGAAGTAACTTGCAGTGTCATAAAATAGGTTAATTTGTTAGGAAGAGGTGTTAAAGCATACATACAATCACACATATTGATGGTAATTCGTAGCTAAAATAATGCAAAATAATTTCACTTGGCATTCATATTAGCAGTATTTTTACATCCAAATGTATTCACCGCTCTTTGGTATAGATGCAATTGTATGCCTCCCATTTTACGTGGTAAATGACTTTTGGAACGGAGAATATAGTTCACGAATTACTTCCCTTTTTTTTCATGCGAGGGAACCCACAGAAATACCAGGGTCCAGTTGCACAACACTCTTGTAGCGTTACAATAGTTGTAAATTCCAATTGTAGAGTCTTCTACAATTGGAATTGGGTTACACGAAGCTCCTGTATGCTATCTGAATAAGACAGCGCTATATCTATTGTAACAGCAGTTGTAAGTCCCTACAACTATTGTAGCCTACAAGAGTGTCGTGCAACTGGACCCAGAAGAAACACTACACTTACAAGACATTGGCTGGTACTGGTCGCTGCGCATATTGATCCAGCATTGGCTCCTGGCGCAGAGTATACTGAAAGATAACCCAGTTTAATAAAATAAGTTTTACAACAAAATGGTACTCGTTCACCTGCTTGGCGCTCAGACTGAATCGGCTCAAAGACAGTTCAAAATGTATCTGAGTGGGTGTCCTTGTTCTGATCGTGGCAGAATATTCCGTGAACTAGCACCAACAGCCAGTGGATAGCCGCATAATTCAAGTAGGTCATGTCACGTTTACAGCGGTTTCTAACATTAGTTTTGATTGGTCCTTTTTTAAAATAGCCCGAGGATGTCAACTCATCCAACCCCCAAAACAGAGAACTTGGGCCAGGTATGGAAAAGGTGGAAAAGACCATCGCGGAGCAAGGAATTCCAGTCTGCACTGAATGCAAAGCTACAAAATAATATAATATATATGTATAATGCAATGGATTCATTCGCGCCAGTATTAGTTAGATTTATTATGTCAAATATATGTATACTGTACATGCAGTGCACATGTACGTTGTCGTGTGTTGAGATACGGGATTTGGGGATCAACACGTGATACCTACCCTCCATGATCGTGTGATATCAGGCCTTAGGTATCGAACTGCATACCCATTGAAATGCATATCTGAAACCATAACAATGAAACACATCATTGTGTTGTCAATAGGTAATGTAATGTACAGAGTGTGGATAGAATTATACAATAGATCTCTGTGTGTGTGTGTGTGTGTGTGTGTGTGTGTGCGTGTATATGTGTGTATTTGTGTGTGTGTTTGTATGTGTGTGTTTATGTGTGTGTATGTGTGTGAATGCACGTAGTATATGTGTGTGTGTGGGGGGGGGGGGGGAATACTGGACAACACCACGGAGATTAAGTGCTATCTGTACAAACATAATTTTAATCTAAATACAAACATTTGTGAAAATATCTTTCTCAGGGAATGGGACTACAAAACTACACCACATAGAGTAGGCTATGTAATGCCAATATACGGTACCTTTATACTTTCTAAGCTATATAGAGTGGGTACATTAGACAGGTGTGAGTTGCGCTGCGCAGTACCTTTACTCAGCTGTAACTCAGGAAGTTTGATCTGGAATCTCTCGGGAGCTCTGTCCAGGAATTTAGACCACTCGTCGTGACTCTTCCTATCAGAAACCAAACACGTTTGTGAACGTAAGGCTACATCAATACAATTAGCAGGTACGCATTAAATATATTAATAAAATTAATATCATTAGAATTAATAAACACTAGTATTATATAACAATGCATTAAAATACGTGCAACGTCTCGTCTACTTCAGAGCATTAAAGGCAGAACATTAGCACGCTCAAAATATATCACTACAGATATCGCTGTGGATTAAATCTTAGTACATTGAATTGACATGTATATTGCTTTTTCACCTCGAAAAAGCTTTCTACCGCGGGGTAGATTTTGGAATACATCATATTTTCGAAGCTCTTTCGTGTACTTACTTTAAATACATAAGTCATTAAATAGTCTACATGTGCACGTGACAATACACAGTGAAGCGCTCCAGAATAACTGGATGAGTTCACTAAGTCGGCTCCATTGCTCTTAGTACATGTGTCTTAGTCTAACTGTAGGAATGTATTAACTATGCAATACACAGCCTGACTGCTGTGTAATGTTTCACTGAACTCCTAGAACACACACACACCACACACACACACCACACACACACACCACCACCACCACACACGCACACACACAAACCGCACACGCACACACACACACACACCACCACCACACACGCACACACCGCACACGCACACACACACACACACCACCACCACCACCACCACACACGCACACACACACACCGCACATGCACACGCACACACCACCACCACACACGCACACACACACACACCGCACACGCACACACACACATACACACCACCACACCACACGCACGCACGCACACACACCGCACATGCACACACACCGCACACGTACACACACCACCCACGCACACACACACACCACCACCACACACGCACACACACACACCGCACACGCACACACACACCACCACCACACACGCACACACACACACCACACACGCACACACCACCACCACCACCATCACCACACACGCACACACACACCGCACACGCACACACACACACCACCACCACACACGCACACACACACACCGCACACACACATACACACCACCACACATACACATACACACACACCGCACACGCACACACACACACACACACACACACATATGCTATTAAATTGTACCGTACTCCGTACTCACTTGAGTTCATCTGGTGTGGTGTAATAGCGGTGAAGATGGCGTCCCGTTTCTGTGATGTTCTGAGTAAGACAAGATACTTGCATGTAAATACATTGCATTCACAAGACAACACTAAATACAGTCTCTCATGTTTGTGATGTTTGTGAATACAAACTATCGATCGTTCACGATTTATAGAGTATAGCCTACTAGTTACTAGTATTACCAGTTCAAACGGAAAGACAATTTTCGCGATGACTTGTAGAGTGGAACCAGTCCAATAAGAAACGCACTTTTTTTTTTGTAATGCTCGCGATGACTTGTAGAGCGGATGTGGAATTATCTAAAATATGTGACGATTCTAGTCATTTGATTGGCTTATAGATGTCCTGAAAAAATCTCGTACACCCCGCTTTGGCCGTAGTTACATGTTGTGACCTCATGATCACTGTGACGTCATGTAGACGGCTGCTCTCGACTTGTATATTAGAAAGACATTTTCCAGGAATATTCGCAAGTTCGCTTCATTAAAAGTATGTAGATCTAATACGATTTTGGATAAATTCATTGCCACCGTGATTTCCTGGTGTACGTTTTTTTACAAGCCGAAATTTGTCATACACACTTCGGTCTCAGGGTATACAAGAACATTGGGCTTGTAAAAAACCCTACACCCCGGAAATCACGCTGGTAACTAATATTCCCAAATCGGATAGTGTGTCTAAAGAACAGTAGTTATGATACCACCCCTACCCTCCACTTCCAACCCGCTCTATAACGATTCCTCCTGATTATAATGCACCAGGTGTCCCTCCGTGACGCTGCCAAGTCGGGAGATTGTTCAATGAAGACCTATACCTCCTGGAAACACGTTTGTAGGTAATGTTAAATAATTCAGCAGTTCGTGTCTGATAACAATGGTCGAACTGGTAGAGGCATGACGATGCGCATTCCCCAGGGACGCGCACCGCCAAAGACACGATTACGTTAATGTAGACCCTCGAACTATACGTACGACACAATGGAACGATCACGGTGCCTAGAAAGAGAGCTATCTAAATGTAAATATGAATAATAAATTGATGACATGTGTCAGTATAATACTAGTGGCACTGTATACGTCGCTGGTCACTCGGTGTAAATTACTAGTGGCACTTGTATCAATGTATATGTCGCTGGTCACTCGGTAAAATACTAGTGGCACTTGTATCAATGTATACGTCGCTGGTCACTCGGTGTAAAATACTAGTGGCACTTGTATCAATGTATACGTCGCTGGTCACTCGGTGTATAGTTTCCGCGAACCTCTACACATCTCCAGAACAGTCGTCTTAAAGCCAGGCCTCATTGACGAGTCTGGATAGTAGGTCTATTATATATAAGATCGGATAAGTGACGGGCTGTTAAGCGTTACGATAATATACTTGTATATAGAGAAAGGTAACACTCGGTATAAGCATCGACACTTATCAGGCCATAGTCTAAGCCACAGATACTTAACGTGGACTATAAGGCTATCGATATCAACAGCGGGATAATCTTCAGTTCCAACCCAATGCATGCTTGCATATTTACGTATGCTCGGTTTTACGGTTGAGTAGCTTCATTGAAGGTCTGTTTCGTACACATAATATGGAAAATATATCTAATATACCTTATATATAAAATACTATAGGGACAATGGACAACCCCCGGCAGTTACCCTTGAGTCTTAATGATCTCCAATTGAGATGATCGTCATATGTTTATCTAACTTCTGTTACTATAGGGAGTCCACTCAAAATTATACTATTAAATTCAATGCTTGAATTATATTTTTTCCGGTAGCATCATGTCATTCTAAGAATAATAACAAATGTTTTTTTGTATTAAAAAAATTAAAATCCGTTAATATTTGGCAAAGTTATGATTCTTTTCGTCATTGAAATTGCGTATTTTCATTTGACACCGGACGAACACTTAATAACTGAAGTATTTACTTGAATTTTGAAATATTTGTAAGAAACTATTATGAGAGTTTGCCCTATGATACTAGTATTGAAAATGAAAAGTGGCTGGAGACTGGTTCTTTGTAAATCTTACTTTTGTTTTCTTTTTATACATTTATTCTTTAATTACTTTTTTTGTGTGTATGCTATCAACATGAATCAAGTGGTATTGTTACTGATTATGAACAGGTCTAAGACCACATATAGTCGTCGCTATGTATGACATTGTATTTACACGAAAAATAATAAAGGTATAGTCGTAACGTATACATAGGAGTTGCGACTCTCGTAGTGTTACGATCGTTTCGTATAATGGGTCCCTGAGCGCAGCGTTGGTATCACATGAAACAAAGCTATCCAAATCGTTGGTATGTCTAAACCTATAACAGACTATTGACATCAGTATAATCCCCAGCTTGAGCCATTATACCGTTCCAAACATTACCAAAAATTACATATACGACGAAGTCAGAGACAGGGAAACATAGTACCGGATACAGCGGATTTTTATTTTTATTAATATTACTATTGAACGTCAACAACTTATATAAGTTGTATAAAGTGAACTCGTCGTAAATAATTACTATTTGAGAAGCTTGAAATATTTTATTACAGTAAATCTGTTCACCTTTTTTTGTGGTCAGCATGTCACCTAGTATTTGTATAACAGTATCTGTAAAACTGGTCAATACATACAAGCCAATGTTACAGTTATCCTGTCTATATCCATTGTATGTGGAAATCTTGTTTTTATGTGTAATGTGATGATTAAAAAAATTAAAAAGAGGTAAATAAAAAGAAATTAAATAAAAAGAAATAATAGTAAGTTCACTTACTGCACCCGAAAGTCTTTTCTTCGGAGGATCGAAAAGAGTGGTTGTCGAATTCTTGAAGTCAGCTAAAATGTTAAGTATACCATGGTTACTTCCATATTAAAAAAAATATTGGCAGATAATATTATAAAAATGCTTTTGCACAAAAAATAGTAAAGCCATCCGTAATTTCAACAAACAATGCAGTTACGACACTATTCCGAGAAGTGAAAGACGGTCTAGTCCAATTAATAGTGAGACACGTGTAATAATGACCAGGGTGACCTTTCACGATGCTCTGTTATCTGCTAACAGACCACAGTGCTGAGACCATGGCGCTAACAGACCATAGCGCTCTCTTTACAGTGTATTAGCTATCGGCAAAGAGAGCGTTATGGTCTTAGTGGCTAAGAAAGCTTCGTGAGACGATGCCCGACTCCCGAGGTTACGAGACTTTTTTTTGGTATAATTTCATGCTCAACTCAAAAGGTTGTCCACAAATACCCATGCAGCATTTGAGTTCAGCATGACATCGTACTCAAAAAGGTTTGGTAATCTCGGCGTCAGATCTCGCTCTGTGCAAATATAATGTGTTATACAGGTATAACATGAACACATTCAGGCATGAACACATTCAGGCACGTATTGATGAGCACATGGTCAGTTACCTTAATGCACTGGGAGATTGTTTATTAGATACCATTATATAATATCTTAACAGCAAGATATCGTGCATGAATTATATCATATAGATTGATTGACAGCCACGACACGGTAATTCCACACACTTCTTTGTTTGCAATACAGGCTTCTAATTTAGATCTACATAGATGCCAAGGAATCGGGTCTGGAAATCTTCATTGTCCAAATGGTATTCAATTAACTCAATAGGACGGAGGGAAATGATAAACCACGATGAAATATGATACCGTATATAATAGAATTTAAATTACTATATCAAATGTAAACATGGTCTCCAATACAAATCAGTTGAATGTCTTTTTATATATAGATTTTAATATATGCAGGGTGCATTTACATGTATATGATATTCTATATATTGATACACACACACACACACACACACACCACACACGCACACACACACACACACACACCACACACACACATACACACACCACACACACACATACCACACACACCACACTCACACAGACACGCGCGCGCGCACACACACACACACACACACACATAACCAACAAACACACATTAAGGTGGGTATGTGGTTTGTGTCAGCTTACTTGGTCCACATGTTGTGGTGGTCCTACAGTGTTCATCTGTTAGCAAGAACCGATTGTCATCCATGTCCATACGTCTGAAGGAGGGTATATTGGGGTGGTATATCCCATCCTTCACTGACGCTAGCTGCACCTTCCTCAGGGCCGGGTAGTCGTAAGAATACGTCGGCATCAGCATGGGTGAAATACCCTCCGTCTTCGTAGCTACTCCCACCGTCGTCATCTTAAACCTCCTCTCAAGCGGCCGCTGTAAATGTACTCGTAACGATCCCTATGCAAAGCCTTTGTCAAACACACTCAACACGATTCTATAATATCAGTCTTCACTTGAATGCATACCACTTGAATGCATGTACCAGATCTCTGTTCACAGTAACCCCCGACAATGACACCGCTAACGACAGTACCTCTACCCTTGTTCAGACTGTCAGAGTAAAGAGCATTGCCCCTGGTAACGGTCAGGAAGTACTTCCGTCACGCGCATAGATACACCGGAAACGATCTGGCTAGCCGAGGCTAGTTAATCATTGATAAGAATCGTCACATTTACTGTGATTACATGTGTGCCATAGATAGGACACGGAATACTTTATGTACAATTAATATACAATTCACCTGACAGGCATACTATCAGGCAATTATATTATAATTCGCTGTTTGTAAGGTGATTATTACATTCATAGATATAAAATATATAACTTAAAATACATCGAACAGTAGTTGAAGTTGCCTAGCCACATGCTCATTCGTTGACGGTAGCCTATTAATACCTCGTATGCTACCTTTAATCGTATAGGCCTATTGTATATGATTATGGTATGTATCTCTCGAGTTGAGTAGCCTATTATCAGTAGGCAAGATAAACACTGAAACATTATTATCAGATATTAATTGACAAGATTATTGTGGCTAGACGTCTGGGATTTCACCAGGCCTGTTCCCAGCTTCAGATACTAGTATTTAAACCATGTATGCCATCATAATGTGTGCTACGTTTTGTTATGTTATGTAAAAGCGTTTTGCCTCACCCTACAACAGACTGTTACAATTCAGAATGGATTATGCGAGTTATCATACAAATAGCTAGGCGGAGAAGCTCTGACCGTCATATCTGCGTCAGGTTTGATTGACGGCAGATCTAGGAGAATATGACTTCTAAAACTGGGACGGGCAAACCCTGATGCCGATGTGACGGTCAGAGCTTCTCGGCCTAAAAAAGTGCAAGAATACAGTAATTTACCATGATCAGATGATGGCATACGAATATACGATAAGTTAGACAAAGTTGCCTAGTCTCCATACATTATAATATTTCTACTATCTGCGTCATAGGCCATGTCTAGTGTAGACGACTGTATCTAAATGCTAGGCCGAAAATCTCTGACCGTCATATCTGCGTGGTGCTGGTACGACGGACAGAACTACTCGGCCAATCTAAATGCGAGGCTTTAGCTTGGCGAATTATAGTTAATTAGGCATAGAGCCTATTTTACGCTGCAAATACTATTGTTTCTTCCATTTGTCTATTCTTCACGGGGCGATTCAAATACGTGTTTGAACTTCCTTTTGGAAATATTCCACTCGTTATAAATTTTCACGAACATACATAGAGATTAGTAACCGGGTGTCTTTAGATATCGTATATCCTGCACTTAGGGATAATCTTTGTATTAGACGAGAGATATAAAGGGACATAAATGAATTCCATTTGTGAAAGTCAATCTTACCTGAAACCAAGTTTATAAAGGTAGTTCTCCAATATTGCCAACGTTTAGACCTAGTAATTATGTAGACTTACCCGTCAAAGTCCTTTGGTAACATGACGTCACAATATAGTTACATCATCGATATGATAGATATTATAGAGCTACGTCTTTAAAACTAGCACGTCAGTCTCAGTGCATGGCATTGTTACGACTGTAGACCTTGTCAAGAACGTTTCGTGACATTTTTTTCGATTTGTAATGATTTATTTTTACATTTTGAAGTGGCATTTGTACAAAATATATAAGAAGTCATTAAAAAATCGAACAGAAAATGCGACGAAAAGTTTTTCCTTTATGTAATTAATATTTGTACCTCATATCATGTTGAGATTCTTAACCTGCGTGAATAAAGGTTCTGTTCTGTTCTGTTCTGATCTGATCTGACAAGGACCAACGGACGTAAGCCCGTGCCCACAGAAAGGAAGCATTACACACATAGATATAAATATAGAGCATTGTATTAATTACAATTTCGATTTAATTTATCACCATTTTACGTACAACACGTGGATATTGTGCACAGGTAGGATCCTCATAACTATATCTAACAAGGCCAGAGTATATGCCTTGTTCAACAGAACGGTGAGCCATTATTTCTTCTAATCATTGAGAATACGACAGGACCAAGTTACCGCAGATGTTACGAGACATTCCGTTAGCCAACTGAATTATGATTTGTATACATTTGGTATAATTGGTGATTCGTCGTGAAACGATATGCACCGCCCGTGACATATCGCATTTCCATTCATACTTTCTCGCGTTCCCATTGGCTGACCCGTGCAAACACGATACTGTACTATTCCGCGTGTGTCACGAGAAAATGTATCGACATATTTTCGTTTTAGACATAATCTACACTTAACATACATCTAGGGCAATAAATAGGATATTAAACTGTGTTCTATTTCATATCAACTGTATGTCCCTCATGGAATGATTTATATTTGCATCGTCCCTCTACATACCAAAAAAAAAAATTTGCTCAAGATACTCGGCGATAACTACACGTATATTATATAAACAGATTTGATTTTTTTTTATCAATGATGCAAAAAAGCGGATATTTTTTTTTAATTCTTGGTTGGGTAAGAAAAATAAGAAATCGAGGTTTCCTTGGTTTTCATTGCATTTCATGCTAAACTATAATGTATGTTTATTATCAATAATTATTAGCACTCCTAAAAAAATGCATCCTAGTGATTAAACACTTAATATTTCCTGAGAAAATTATATGATATATGTATAGCCTTAGTCCAAAACTGTTATACACATACAAAGTATATAGGCCTATATTGGTATAATAGTATGTATAAATAAATACATATGAGTAGAAAAAACAATACCATGTTTTATCATCTAATGGAAAGTTGAATATGGACATTATTTACAATATGGACATTATTTACACATTCGTGTATCATGCTACTTTGCTGACTAATAACTATGCAAATTAAGGAGCTATATTCACATGACGTCATTTTCATGTGACGTCATACTACTATTTATAAATGCTACTGTATGGGAAATAGTAAACAAGATGACAATTATGATCGCAGACTATGTTCTAATCGACTAGATTTGATATATTCACAAATTGTAATAAGAATAAGAATTGTTTTTAAAGTTGTTATTTTTCCTTTGGTGTATTTATCAATGAGTAAAGCGGTTTACAATTTACTGAGCTGCATGTATTCCTACGCGTAACTTTAAGATGTCGCTTCACACGTTGATGTTTTCTTCTTATAGATAAGTATTTAAGCTTGACATTAGATGATAAAGAGATTATTAACCTCGTGTCTTTAGATATCGTCGATATCCTGCATTTAGGGATAATATCGCTGATGCTCGTCTAATACAAACAGGTATCCATGTGCAGGATATAGACGATATCTAAAGACACGAGGTTAATAATCTCTATTTACATGAAGAAAAAAAGCAGCTATAACGTTGTATGCTTTTAAACAGGAACAGAAAAGGTAACGCAATATAATGAACTACATTTTAAAACAAAATGAGTAACACAACATGTCAACTATATATACAAGAACAAATAAATATTCAGTAACATTAAGTAACATTAAGTAACAGTAAGTTAACACAAACAGCCGATGGTCCGTGACTGACTGATTGTATCTTGTTATGTTAATGGAAGTAATGGTTAATATTAGAGTCTAGTAATATTTGAAAAGAAAAGCACTGCTAATTAAGTTGAATTCTCAGAAGAGGTTTTCATATGTACATGTAGGCTATCTTCCTGCAGGATAACTACAGGATTATACTATCCATCTTGTTCTCCAGAAAGCTAGACTTACTCTCTAGGGAGTATTTAGGTGTGAACAAAGTACTAGTATGATACAGACTACTACAGGATATATAAATCATTATTAACATTATGTAATTGATTCTTTATGATTTATTCGATTTATTTTGACCCCCACCCAGGTGTCTTCTCGACAAATCTCATAGTGTTACATAGAACACGATCATGAGCAATCGTGAGATATGTTGATGGCGCGTTCTGCATTTTTTACAATCTGAGTCTCATTCTGAAGTATCATTCACCGGAAGTTATCTCTTTCTGCGTCTGGGCCTCATTCTGTGAAATTGCACGTTGGTACTTTAGGAATCTTGGCATTCTAAGTATCGTTGCATCTAGCGTCTAGGCTTCATTCTGAAGTATCATTGCACCGGACGTTGGTTCTTCCGGCGCCTTGACATCCTTCTGAAGTATCATTGCACCGGCCGTTGGTTCTTCCGGCGCCTGAACATCATTCTGAAGTATTATTGCACCGGACATTGGTTCTTCCGGCGCCTGGACATCATTCTGAAGGATCACTGTACTGGAAGTTGGTTCTTCCGGCGCCTGGACATCATTCTGAAGGATCACTGTACCGAAAGTTGGTTCTTCCGGCGCCTGGACATCATTCTGAATTATCACTGTACCGGAAGTTGGTTCTTCCGGCGCCTGGACATCATTCTGAAGTATCATTGTACCGGACGTTGGTTCTTTAGCTTCGGTATTTACGGCAGCCTCGTTCTCAGTACTAGCACGTCTGTTCGGAGGAGATCCATTGTGCACTTCCAGCGCTGGACTATCCACTCGGTCAGAGTCCGTCTGAATGTAATCCACTTGGTAAGGAGACAAATCCTCGGTTTGGAAAATCATTCTTGAATTTAACTCAAACACCTCTTTAAGTAAATCTTTATATTCCTTGTATTTGTCTGCAAGTTAAAACATAAATATCAATTGGACATCTGTTCATAATTCTTCTGCAACCGATGATTGATCAATGCAATACTGCTTGTGCAGGCAATAACAGTACACAGTTCTGTACTAATTGAAATATTGAAATAAAGCACTAAAAAACATCAACTATCACTGTGTATTGTATCTATGTGTGGTGCACTACATGTAGCCTAATGCTGCACCAATATATACATGAATATCTTTATTTTTAAAATTTTTAAACTTTTATTTTTTTTCCTGTAATCTATTCCAGTTCTCCATTTCAGATGTATGAGACTTCATGATAAAAACATATGTTCTGTTCTGTTATATACTTTAGTTAAAAACTACTAGATATTCCTATTAGTATTGTGTGCAGTCGTATATATCCTCTTTACTAACCAGTTTCGTTCTCTCTCAGCCATTGGAAGAACTTGTCTATATTTAACCATTGTGTGATAGACAGCCTTTCATTGTCTTCTAACCACGCCCCCTTCAGATGTTGGTACTCCCCGCTGGATAACATCACACCTGACAGAGACAGCCTATAAACGACAGGAAATAAATGTTTGCGGAACTAATAGAAACAGCAATGACATTTATAAATATCATAATTATTGGTGTATACTGACATGCACTACACGTTGCTTTATAAGTAGTAAAAACTATAAGACCCTATACAAATGTAGCATGACGTTTTTCATTGCCATTAGATAAGATCACATCAATGTTTCGTAAGATAAATAACAACATTGCATTATCAGTGTACAATAAACGTCAGAAATAAATTTTACTTTGTCAAAAACCTAACTTATTACTAGATCGGGGGCGGGTGGTAGCGCAATGGTAGAACAATGCTTGCATCCTCTACCAACACCGGTAACACTCAAAAGTTCATGCTGTTTTATGTGTAATGTGCGGGTGGTAGCGCAGTGGTAGAACAGTTGAACTTCGGATCCAGAGGTTCCAGGTTCAAATCCCGCCGCGGGGGCCCCGGCATCAGTGTTCGCGAAACTTACCTTTCTGACGTGATATTGATAGGATGCGATCTGTAGAGTGGCAATGCATTTATCATCCCTGGTATTGTCAGTACCTGCCGATGCTCGCGGGTTACTGCAACAGTCAGTGCTACGGATGTTGCAGGTTTCCTCCTGCCCTAAACTGACAAGCGGTGATATAAGGTAAAAAAATCTTGAAAGCCGCTCTAAATCCCACTTTAAACAAAATAAAAAAATATTAATAGATCGGGTATTGCATGATCCATTTCATAAGGTTCTAAATTTAATACAATAAAATTAGAACTATGTCTAGGGGAAAAAAAATGTATTTTCTTATTAAATGTACGAAGACTATTTTACATGACAAGTCTCTAGTGTCTTTCAGTGTCTTCCCTTATTGTCCAGTCAGCATTGTCGTGACTATGGCCAGAGATTGTGAAGCGTTTTAGAGTACGAATCTATGTTCAACTCAAAGTTTTCACAAATCCCCATAAAATAAAATTGAAATCGTACTAAAAAAAGGTTTCGTAACCTCGGTCCAGATTATATGACGGAGATTAATGTATGACCATCATAACAGGATATTAACAAAAATACTGTTGGCACATACATTATACGACGATCTCGTGGATTAATCTCATAACCTGGTCGTTGATAATTCACCTGAGAGGGCGCATTGTATTCACAATCAGTCTGTGAAGGGCGCTGATCTTTGATTTTGAAGCTCCTTTCTTGAATTTGATGTTCATTATCGAAAACATGTTGTTTCCTAAAAGAAAAATAGTATGCAAATTTGTTTTGTGTCATATGGTACCTATAATTAAGATATTTGTTTGCATGCTTTAAATTAAATAGGTATGCATAGGTACATTTTATATGTACTTCTAAATTGATATGTGGAAATGTACGTACATGATCCCAACGATATCAGGTTTAGACAGAGTACAGTGTAGTTTCAAGTAACAATTCCTTTGACCATTAATTAGTATATGTCAACTATATGCCAACTATATGTGGTTTTTAATAAGAGGCAAAATGAACACACACAGACACACCCACACACACACACACACACACACAACACACACACACACACACACACACACACACACACACACACAAATCAACAACAAAATATGCTCTAGATACCATGTCCACTGTCATGACTATAGAACACAATACCTTCTCTGTATTGCTCGACCATAGTTCCAACAATGGCTTCACACGACTTGGCCCATGCTGCCGCAGCGACATCTGGTGTGTTGCTGAACCAATCAATAGCCGCGTCCACCGAGTCAAACTTTAAAATGGCGATTGCTGTATGAGCAGGCCACACCCCGGCATAACAAATCGGCTGTGTGGAAAAAAATATATATACAAAGTTTAAATAATATCAAAAAGAAACAAAATACATGTACATATATACTATATATAACTAATAATGTCTATGAATATCTTACCTGAGGTGACAAAGCAATAAGCTCTCTGTGTGTTAAAGTCGTACACTGTGTTTCTATACTGTCACGGAAGTTCTGCACGTGGACATCCGGGAACCTGACTAACAGCAAACCGAAGGGTTTCTCCGCCATCTCTCGCTGAAGAAGGAAATACAAGAAGATCTGAATACCTACTGGAAAGAAAGAGAGAGAGAGAGAAAGATAGAGAAAGAAAGAGAGAGCGAGAAAGAGAGAAAGAGTATGTGTGTGTGTGTGTGTGTGTGTGTGTGTGTGTGTGATTGCGAGTGTGTGCACGTGGATGTGTGTGTGAGAGAGAATGTGTCTTTCTGTGTGTGAGTGTGTGTCTGTGTGTGTGTTTGTTGCGTAGGCCTATACATGCTTGCATCCTCTACCAGCACCGGTAACACTCAAAAGTACATGCTGTTTTATTTGTAATGTGCGGGTGGTAGCGCAGTGGTAGAACAGTTGGACTTCGGATCCAAAGGTTCCAGGTTCAAATCCCGCCCCGGGGGCCC